>BQNB010023268.1:0-61989 GCA_026074375.1 Tanacetum coccineum | reverse complement strand
AACAATGATATAACCAAATCGACATTCATTCATAAACAAATTCGATTACAAACGTGACCTAATACAACCATTCCATATATAGATTGGAAAACATTCATGAATGGTTCTGATACAAAATGATCATAATGTTTAGGTTACAAAATAAACATAACAACCCTAAGCCTTACTAGCCGGGATTAAACCCGTAATACTTAGTAGGCTATATACAAAATGACTAGCCGTAACAAAGTCTAATCTAAGAACTGCTACCAGCCTCCTCTAGCAGCTCTGGCTGTGCAGGACCCCTAGCGGGTCCCTACTGTCCCTCTAATGCAGTAACCTGCCCCTGTAATGCCATCACCTGTCCCTGTAAGGCAGTCACCTGCCCCTGCAGTGTGGTGACCAGTCCCTGAAGTGGAATCATCTATCTCTGTAGTGTCTACATAACAGTTGATCCGTCCAAATCAATACGTATAAAATATATAATATAATATATAGATACGTACTAATAAGGATAGGCCAATAATAGTATAGTAGTGTATTTTCCGTCGGGTTCTAAAAAATTGCTTTTAACCAAAGCAATATCTCAAAAACCTCCCGGGTCGTTTCCTCGACGAGAGGTGAATGAAAATCTACGTTCGAGTTGTAAATCGAGCTTGAATAGCATATAAGTTTTGATTTGGTTTTATACTAAAAATTAAACTAAAATTAATTCTAAGATTAAAACGACAAGATTATATTAAAATTGATCTAAAAGAAAACTAAAATTATACTAAACAATTAAGCTACGAGAATTATACTAAATTGATCTAAAAGATAATAAAGATGCAAATGCTTGCTAAGTGATGTGAAAAGTTCATTAAGTGTGAATTAAGGTTAATTAACGAATTAATGTCTTTAGAAAAGATAGTTATCTCACAACGTTGGTTTATATTGACAAAAATCTCTTAAAAAGGTATTAATTTCTAGATAAGTCGTTTAACTAATTTTTCGGATTTTGTCTTTAAAATATTTAAACCACAAATCTTAAATAATCAAAATTATTAATTAATTAAACCTTTTTCAAATCCACACTTAAATCACAATTCCACTAATCACTTAACAAGCATTAATAAAATTACTCACTACTCATAATAAAAACTAAACATTTTAAAAATAAACTATACTAATTAATTGAAAAAAAGTAGAAAATGGAACCGAATTGAAGACCCGCAATTAAATGAAAACCATCCAATTTATTTAGCTAAAACAAATAATCAAATTCGGTCTAGCTAAATAAACCCTTAAGCTCCACGCCTCATGAGTTGACCGGTACCAAAAGCTCAAAACAAAAATAACAAACAGTTAACATAATTGGTTATATAAATTTCAAAATGATCATTCCTATTAAAATGATCCACTTGGCCTAACGAAATTATCTCCTGATCAAACATATATCCGAATTGAATTCTACAAATCAAACACAGCCTATGTGTCCAATTAAACTAAAAAAACTATTACTAATACCAAACAATCGTGTCCCAATCTTCACGCAAGCCCAATTTAACTTAGGACACTAAACTAACCTAACTCAACGAAAGCCCAAATCAACAAAACGGCCCAAATCTATTTTTGCAAAACAAATTAACATAGATTGCTAGTAACTGTCTAACTGAGAAGTATTTTTATGAAACGAGATTAATAAAAAAAACAATTCTGATAAGCCATAATCAATAAGCACAATCAAATAAGCAAACTCAAAGTAATAAGCCATGATATCACTATATTGAAAAATTAAAAACTTAAACTAAAATTAATAAACCACAAGAATCAAATAAGCTCAAAATTTATCATAAACGACGAATATCATATAAGAGATAAGCAAACTAGATTAAGCATAACGAGATAAGCTCTTCAAGTAACCGAATAAGCATAAGAAAAAGAAACCTTAATAATAATCTAAAATGATTTTTAAACTAAATGAGACTTAAGCAAAATTTATTCTATAAGCCAAATCTAAAAAAACAAAACAAGCACTAAACCTTATCACTAATTAAACGAAAACATTAAGTAAAGTTTGAAATAAGCTTTAAGCTCTTATAATACGCAAATAGCAAAACGATTAAGCAAATAAGCTCACAAAAGATTTGGTTAAGCAATATAAGTTCACTTAAAAACAAATAAGCTATTTAGAGATGTATTTTATCAGAAAATATGAACTCCTGAAAATTCAAAAACGAATTAAGCACGAAAATAGGCTTATAGAATAAGCAATACGAAAAAGAAAAAAAATATCCGAAAGATTAAGCACCAAATAAGCAACCCGAGATTTATAATCCACTTTAAACCAAATCTATTACATTATATTAAAAAGCTTGAGACAAGAGCTAAGTACAATAAGCATAAAATCTAAATTAAGCAATTACAAAAAAGAAATAAGCTAAAATTATCTAGACTAAACTAAAAAAATAAAAGAAAAAACTAGAGTAAAATGAGGGGAGGCGTCTTCATTTTATAGGGAGAGAAGGATGAAAATTGTAAATTGCTCCCCATGATTAGTGAATGATTTGGCCAATAATTGAGTACCATTTCCCTTCACATGGATTGAGAATATTGAAAGAATTATCCGACCGGTCTCATGATGCCACATGCCTTTTTCTTGTTTGCTTCACATGAACGCATGCCTTACGTCCGTCAGATCTCATTTGCAATTCATTTCAAAGTTGTATAAAATTTTACCGCCACATGTCTTGTTTTTATTCGTCCCTTTCTTGTGTAGTGGAGCATCACGTGACATGTTCGGAATTAATTAACAGCTCACGTGAGCTGTTTTTGCTTCAGTTACTCAATTCCTTTTCATTTCTTGCAATTTGAGACTGAAAGAAAAAGTAATAACTTTGCCACGTGGCAACTAACAATTGGCCAAAAGAAGTTCTAGTGGAAGCTCACATGAGCTTTGGTGATTTAATTTGAGCACATGTGCTGCATATGTATGCTGACGTCACCATTTACAATATTCATTTTCTAATAATACTTAAGGCTTAATTTAGGCTTAATTAGGCTTTTGAATTTATATGGGCTGGTCTGGCCCATTAACTGGGTTACGGGCTGGCCCAATAAAATCCGAATGCACCGTTGGACTTATATTCTCGCGCTCTTTTCGATCCCTTGCTTGGTTTTGTCCGGTTTTGTCTTTATTTTTGTTCTTTTCTTGATATCCGTACCTGCACATACACAAACACAAAAACAAACATATATATACCATTTTAATTATGTTTTTGGTCTTTTGGGTTCGTTTTCCATGGTAAAATATATGTATAAAATAGCGAATACCATGAGTATACCATTAAGGTCCTACCTCCTCTTGTCTAAAAAGCTAAACCTCCTTCTCAACGAAACTTTGTAATTCACCAAAGGGATCCTCGTTACCCTCATATTCCTTATCCGTCAAGGATGAACCAAGAGAAAAAGCAAGACAAAGATGAAGTCCAAATACACAAATTTTGGCACATGTTTAAACAACTTCACATCAATATCTCTCTTGCCGATGCTTTGATTCTTATCCTGAAGTACCAAAAGATGCTTAAGTCTCTCCTTTCCAACAAGGAGAAACTTATTGAATTGGCAAACACACCCCTTAATGAAAATTGCTCAGCGGTTATCCTTAAGGAGCTACCCGAAAAGCTAGGTGACCCTGGGAAATTTCTCATTCCGTGTGGTTTTAGTGAGCTCAAGTGCAAAGCCCTAGCCGATCTAGGTGCTAGCATCAACTTGATGCCACTCTCGGTGTGGAAAAAGTTAGGTTTACCCGAGCTTATTTCCACCCAAATGACTCTTGAACTTGCTAACCAGGATATTTGCACTCCGAAAGGAATTGCAAGAGATGTCTTTATCCCGGTTGGAAAGTTCACATTTCCCGTTGATTTTGTCATTGTTGATTATGAGAGCGATCCGCGTGTCCCCCTCATCTTAGGTAGACCTTTCTTACGGACCGCTATCAAGAATCGATCAACATGATTGATGTCTACAATGTTTCACATGAGGAAATTCTTAAAGATTTGTTTGCAACAAATCATCCAAGTGGCAATCCCACTTCTTCTCTCACTTCTCTTACCAACTTAACTTCACCGGACGTTAATGATGATATCTTTGAACTGAAGGAAGACATTATTGAGAACTTGCTAAATCTTAATAAAACCAAAGATCTCCCTTCATATCATGATAATCCATTCAGTGGCAATCCCACTCTGATTTTGGAACCCGAGACCAAGTCTTCTTCTTCTTCCCCTACACTTACTTCCATCGAAGAAAGTGATTTAATTTAGGAAGAATTTGAAGATTATCTCGTAAGTGATTCATTTCCACTGGGAAATAGTAATCCTTCATCTCTTCTCCCTCCTTTTCATAATTCTTTAAGTGGCAGTACTACTTCTTCTTCACCCAGTCTCCTGATTTCTGAGACTAGCGACTATTTTCTTGAGGAGTTCGCCGATGAACTCGCTCACATCAAATTTCCACCAGGAAATGATGATCTTCCCTTTGATGCCTGATAAGTGTAAAATACACATGTCCATTTATGCTTAAAATAGCCCAAATAAACCCAAAACAGAACAAAACTGGCCAAAATATGCTTGTATTTGTGTTTTGTGTGTGCAGGTACGGATATATCAAAAATCACAAGAAAACAGTCAAAAACGGGCAAGCACGGACACGAGAATCAGAAGAGTACAAAAAGAAGCTAAAGAATCAAAGCCGAAGCCAGAAAAGTCAAGCCTTAGTCAATCTCTAGTCAATCATGGTCAATAAAAGTCAACAAAGTCCAAAAATAGCCCCTCACCTCTTATTGGGCCTTAAAAACCTTAATGGGCCCAATAACCCCATACCCGGATCCTTAAGCCCATGTCCCTAGCCCATTACCCTTTTTAATAAAATCACAAGGGCCAGTTTTGCAATTCTCGAAAAGTTGTTTATAACTTAAAATGAAAAAAAAAATCAAAAAAAGGACTGAAAATGACATAAGACCAAAGTATAAACCGCTTTTAACCATTTTCAGTTATAAAGAAAGAGGCGCCAAAAGTTACTGTTCATTCGTCTTCTAAAAATTTAAACAAGGTCAAAACGATAGGGCAAATGTAAATTAAGGGCTCTATTGGTCAATTCAAGGGTTCTACATCAATAAGGAAGGGTCAAATCAGTCATATCATTACTCACTAAAGCTCACACTCAAGATGAGGCCACGTCAGAGTTGAGAAAGCACAAGTGAAGCAAAATTTTGCTCTATAATTACTCTCAGAAGAAACACAACATGTCACATCACGGATTGCCACGCTGGCAATCCGTGTGTACACATATGTGATCCAACAGCCATCAAATGCTCTCAAATGATTGGATGAATTGAATGGTGATGATTGATTGATGCTTGGGATTCAAGGCAAAGCCTAGAAGCTTCTCTTGGCTCTATAAAAGCACTCACTCATACACAGATAAAGGGGGTTAGTTAGGTTAGGAGTAGTGTAGAGTACGATTTAGTTTATTGCTTATTTTTCAGCTTATTTTCACTTAAAATGTCAATTTAATTCTTGTAATTTACTTTTAAAAGCATTGTAATCTTTTTACCATTAATAAAATTCAGTTTCTCATCTAAATTCATGTTTTTAAATTTTAAAGCTTAATTGTTACTGTTCACTTATAAGCTCTTTCATAAGCTACTGTTACATAAGATCATAATAGCTCTCATGAGTCTATAAGCTCATGATTTGAGCTCAAATTGTCTTAAGTCTCTACTTTCCTGTTTTCAGCTTTTATTGTTTAGAATTTAGTATTTTATTAATTGTCTTTAAAAAATTTTAAAAAACCTGAAAAATATTAGCATAGTTTTAGCTTATTATTTTCTGGCTTATTTGCTCAATGGTTTGCATTTATTAGTCTTATTATAAGCTGTTCATTATCTGGTAATTTAGTTTTAAGCCTTAAATAAGTGTTTCATAAGTTTAAATGAGAATTAGTATAGTTAAAGGGGTGTTTGGCACAACAGCACTAACCATAGGTTAGTGCTGTTGTGACCATTTGGTCATAAGGTTTTGGTTAATTCCTGCTTGCGTAAGATTAGGTTAATTGAATCAATCAGAGAAATGAGTTGCTATGAGTCAGTTAGAAGTTTTAGTGAATTTATGGCTTATTTTCTTTCCTCAGCACCAGGGTACCTTTAGCTTTTCTTTTTGCTTGAGAAATTTTGATCCAAAGCCCTTAAGGCTTGGATTTTACTTGCATTATGTCTATATACACAATTTTAGTAAGTTTAAGATATTGATAGTCACTAGGATAGCCTGCACTCTTTGTCTTTGGGTATTGCCAATTGCACCAGCAGTACTAACAAAAGTTAGTACTGCTGATGTTTAAGCCCCAATTTAAGCCATCAATTTTAGGATTTAGTAGCTTATCTTTATTAAGTAATTTATAGTCTAGATTAGCATAAAATAGAATATTATTAAATTTCATTTTCCAGCTTATTTACCTAGATTAATGTTGCTGTCAAAATTCACCAAAAAGCCAAAAGCACCAAAAATAGTAGGAAAATTAGTAGTTTCTTAAAATTGTTAGAATTAGCTTAAGTTTCTTGTTTTTATTGCTTAAACAGTTAGTTTAAAAGTAGTTCTATAAGTTCCTTTAAGCTATTTAGTCTAGTATAGCTTTTTAAGAATTTTAGCTTAATTGATGTTTGTGCTAAATGCCTTATTTTCTGAGTTTGCTTAGTTCATGATCAAATTCAGTAGCTTAAAAGTAGTTTAAGCATTTATTTCTTTTCATTTACAGAATAAGCATATCATAAGCTCATTAGAATTTCTTTCCTTTTACATTTTGAACTAATGTTGAGTTTTTTATAGCTTATTTTCTAAAACCAAGGGTTAGACCCCACTTTCTGAGGTCAGCTGATAAATAAGCTCTTATTGAGCTTAATTGTGGCTTTTAGGTATAAGTATTTTCATAAAAGTTGTTCTCCTCAAGCTGTTCTACAACTTTGATCTTTTGAGTTTTGCATTTTAAGCTGTTTTTAACTTCACCTTATCTTTGGGCTTATTAGGACTAGGGGTGAAAAACGGGGTAGTCCTCAGGGACCATTCTTGTAATTTTTCTGTTTCTCAGTTAATCCTTGCCTGTTAAATGTTTTAGCCCCGTTAGCCCTTAAGTCTTTTACACAGTTAGTCCCTAAGTTAGTTATTAATTAGTTTTATTTAGTTTTAATTAATAATTAGGGTTAGGATTTAATTAGTTTAATTTTAGAAAAATCATATCTTTTAAATTAGTTTATTATTTTTATAGTTTTATTATTTTTATAGTTTTATTATTTTTAATAGTTTTATTATTTTTATAGTTTTTAATTAGTTTAAATTTTAGAAAAATCATATCTTTTAAATTAAAAAGCCAAAAATAGTAATTTCTTTTTCTAAAATTTTCTTTTTACTTATTTTACTTAGGAAAAATATAATTTCAAATATTTTTTATTTTTTTATTTTTAGGATTTAATTAGAATTAAATAGTTTTTAAGTAATAATAAATTCAAAAATAATCAAAAAAAATGTTTTTCTTTTTCCTAAAATTTTCTTTTATCCTAATTTAGGTGTAGGAAATTAGTTTGCAATCTTAGGGTTTAATTTTAGTCTATTTGCTTATTTGTCGCGTTTTAATTGTTTCCCGTATTAGTTTAATTGTTTAATTGTTTTTAATTATCCATTTTAGTTGTTGCTATAGATTATCAAATCATCCATTTGCTTATTCAAATCATAATCCGGACTTAAACGAGGATTCAATTTCACTAGTCGTTGGGGAAACGACCCGGGTGATCATACTTACCCGGTTAAATATACGTATTATATTTTATATTATATATTTTTGAGAGTGAAATTTCCTTAGGGAATTTTCTTAATTGCTCTTAGGATTATATTATATTGTGATATATTTTAGGTATATAAAACTTGCAATCAGTTTTTGGCGCCGCTGCCGGGGACTAGTGTTTAAGATTCCTACGTTTTGTGTTTGTTGATTTGGTTTGAAGATCCTTTCACCCTCGAAAGTTTCATTTTTGTTTTATAATTCAAAAATCCAAAAAAAAAGATAATAAAATAATAAAATATAAAAAGTAAAAAATATTTTCATTTTCTTTTTAGTATAAGTAAAAGATAAAAAAAAAAAAAAAAATCAAAAAATATAAAAAATCTTCTTTGTTAATTATGAAATTAAAATTCACCATTGGTAATAATACCAAAGATAATAGACATTCTCAACGAATGTGTTTATCATATTTCAATTCCTGTGAACTTTTTGTTCCAAATCAAACTAAAGATTTAACACTTACCATTAGTGTCTCATGAAGTACGGCTCACCTGAAAAGCAAATGCAAGAGCTACCGTGAATAGTTAATGTATTTGGTTTAAGTTTCTTCCGTGTAACCGTTAAAATTCATTGTTAAAATAAAAAAATAAAAAAAATATGTTGTTTAAAGAATCAAAAAAATCAAAAATAATCTTCTTTTTCTTCTTATCCATTTAATTCTTTTCCTTAATCCTCTAAATTGTTTAATTCTTATGGCGTCTCATAGTTTAAAATCTCGTTACGCAATTAAGGAATGCTCGACTTGTGGAAGTTTGTACACTAAAGAATGTTGTTCGATAGGAAGTTTTGAAGACAAGATCCTTACTCCCGTACCCGACTCTTCTCCGTGTTGTGCAAAATGTGGAACCCCGGTTGATGGTCCGAGTTGTCGTGGATGTGCATTTTTACGAAAGAAATTCGATGAAGATTTGCTTGCGTATTGTGTTGAAAATGGAATTTTCAAAGACTTTCAAGATACTTCCGAATCGTCCAATGACAATACCAACGTTGTTAATGCTCTTCGAGAGCCATTCGTTGTCAATCAAGACCTCGGTGAAAAGTCTTCACAAGGTCCTCCACAAATTGACCATAATTGTTGTTATAAGTGCGGAGATTCATTAGATGGAATTTTCTGTCGACAATGCATTTGTAAATCTTGTGGTAAAGGTGCTCATTTCGGTTATAATTGTCCACCAAAAGATCCGATCATTTCTAAACCAGAGCCATGCAATCAAACCATTAAACTTCCACAAACTCTTCCAAGCTTAGATCCATCATGCTTTTCATTACCTCATGTTTCAAAGCCTAACCTTGTTGATGATCCTCCTAATGTTTTCAACCTATATCCCCAAATTTTGCCAATTGTTCAACCGATATGCAATTATGAAAATGGGAATTCATTCACCTATGATTCCAAACCTCATTCTTTCAATGTTTCTTCAAGTGTTTTCAACCAACCTCAACAACCTCAGTTTGAGACTTACTTATGTGAGTTATGTGGAAATAATGCTCATTATGGTTATGATTGTTCACCACAGTTCCCGTTTGTCTATGAGCCGGAACCATGTTACAATCAAAACTTTAATGATAATTATTATCCACAAAATTCACCGAATTTTTCTCAACAATATCTTTGTTGTGCTTATTGCGGGGGTCCTCACTATGATTATCAATGTCAACCGATCAATGAAACTTACTATGAACCTAACCCGAGTTATGATTATTCCGGTTTTGACCAACCACAACCCCCGCAGGACTCCGTCGATTGTCAAGAAGCCCTTGATAAGATCCTTGAAGAGCTTGAAGAATTAAAACGAGATCAAAGAATGTTAAAGGAATTAAAAAAGCGAATCGCGGAAGAACAAACGGCTAAAGAGAATATGAGTATCGAGGAAATGATGCATGAACAGCAATTGGTCGATAGAGAGATTAAGGAAATAATAAATGATTTGGGTTATAAAAGATTTCGAGGTGAGGAGATTGATGAAGAATATGAGAGAGATTGTGAGATTAGAATTCGAAAACTTAAGCAAGATTTTAATATATGGGGAAGCGAAGTTCGAAAAAAGGAGAAAGCTTACGAAGAAGAAAAGTATGCTGCTGCCTGTCGTTACATGCTTTCTGTTACTTGTGATGACGAGGATGATTATATTCCTTTAGCAATCACAACCGACTTACCGATCGAAGAACCCAATAATTCTCTAAATATGGGGGATGAGCATCTCGACACTATTCCGGCAACGGAATCGGACGAAGTAATAAAGTCTAGTGTTGAGAACCTTGTCCCAATCCCAAGTGAGTTTGAGGGTATTTCTGACGATACGTGTGATGTGCCTAATTGTGATGATAATCGTGTTAATGTTGAGTCCGAACTTGTGGAATCTTTGATTAACCGTGATACTTCGATTGATAATTCTTCTAAGATTGACCCTATTTTTAAGGAGTTCGCCGGTGAACTTACTCATATTGCTCCAATTCCACCGGGAATTGTTGAAGCCGATTTTGATTCAAATGATGATACTTCGAGTGATGACGATGATTTTGAGGACATCGAGTACGTTAGCCTAGAGGAGTAGAATGATGTTGACCAAGAAGAGAAAGAATTTGATTTAGAAGACATTCTTCAAATCCAAGACGTTATCCTTCGTGAGAAATTATTGAACGTTAGTCGTCTTATTTCTAATATCGAATCTTTGAAAGTTAACTCTACTCCGGATCATGTGCTCGAGTCTCGTTCTCCATTTCCTACTCCCGTCGTGGATAGTGATGCGTTCTTTGAGGAGTCCGATACTTCTCTTTCTCATTTGGATAATTCTTTACCCGATTTCGAGACTTTTGGCGATCATACGGAAGAGACGAGAAGTGGCAGTACCACTACTCATGCTAATTACTCTTTTCCCGAGTATGCTTTGTTTCTTTTTGAGATTGAGCCCGAACAGGAGGGGTTGATTAGCATTGATAATTCAAATGACCCTCTTTTGGAGCTTCCCGAGTTTGAATCATTTCATTTTGATCCGTCATTTCCTCGTCCTCCTCCAGAACCACCGGATGTTTGTCTTGATATGCTTTATAATGATGAATCTTTTGAACCAGGAGAAGGTGAAAATATAGTTGTTTCAAATGTTGAAGAGGACGATTCCTTCACATTTACCATCCGTACATTTCTACCATTTCTCACTTATCCTGAGGTTTCTCCTTTATCTTGCTCCACCGGGAGTGAAGATCTCATTTTTGATCCCGGCATCATCACATTTCATTTCTTAAAACCGTTGGCCTTTTTATGGAAGTTTCTTTCTTCCATATTTGCTCTCTCCAAGGACGAATAAATTCAGGGATCGAGTCGAGCTTGCGACTCGGTGATAAAAAACAAGCCGCTTCGTGGGAGTTCACCCCATGCTTATCCTTTCTATTTTCTTTCTATTTTCTATTATCCAATGTGTTGTGTTGAGAGAGGCTTGTACTCTTTCTGATTTCTCGATGTTTGTTGCTTGTTTGTTGTGATTTTTGTAGGATCGAACCAACAAATTCTTTGAAGCCTCTCGTGTCCGGTTGATTTATCCCGTTCTACTCGAGCTTCTCATCCTTTGTGTGAAATTAGTTTGGGGAGATCCGATATCCTTTCATCATTATCGATTAACGTTTATCTTTGCATACCTCATAAACGGCTTAGATTTTCGTAGAGACCCGACTTTAAACATTGAGGACAATGTTTCGTTTTAGTTTGGGGAAGGGAATCTATCGATTTGATGTTGCTTGCTTATTGTTTTGTTCTCACGTACCCGTATTCCCACAAAAATAGCAAAAATTTTAAAATTTTAAGTTCTTAATTGTCATATATAAAAAAAAGACACAAATGTAGGTTTTCCGCTGGTAAGAATAAAAAGTAATTTTTGACCCGATCGAACGTGTTGAGTTCTAGCTTTCTCCCTTAACAATTAATGATGATAGTTTGTGCTAGTCTCATGTAGACTTTAAACATGCTAAACTTGAATCGTTAGTAAATGAAAACTTGTGCTAATCTCAAGTAGATTTTAAATATGCCGAGTTGGATTTTATATAGGCTAAGTATTTGCTAATTTCTTTATTAGAGATTTTAAATTGCAAAGAATAAGAGATGATAGTGTTGGTTACGAATTAGGATGCTAAACAAAGTTTATTTGGAAAACTTAAAGGCTTATAAGAATAACTTGTGGTTTTTCTTCCCCGGAGTTCTTAAAATGATTAATTATACGTGTTCTCTTTAATTTTTACAAATTAGAGTTTTACTCTTAAAAGTCTAATCAACATATTTAGAGAAAAAGCTTTATCAATGATAATAGCTAATCGTTGGAAAATAAGAATTTTAGTTCAAGTTTATATTTTGGTTTTCTAAAACGAAATTTTTCTATTTGTAAAAAAAAAGAAAAAAAAATCTATAACAATGTAGTAGGTGAATAAAAAGGATGCAAGTTATAAATCCTTAAGTGTTAATAATTAATATGCAAACTCCATCGCAATAAAGTACATGGGCATTTGTCGGTTCGTTCCCGATGTGACATCGAAAGAAAGGATGGAGGATGTATATTTAGGGTTGGTATCATAATAAGTATGCGAGCTCTTGTCGGAGGCAAGGCCGATGTGTCGTTGAAAGAAAAGTGATACCGATTCCTAGCCTAATAATGTAAATAGTAAATAATAATGTTGCAAGTTAGAAAATAAATAGTAAAATTTTCTAAAACCAATGTATTCTTTTGAGCTAAGGTTTGCAAAAGTCTACAAGGCTGTTTCATCGGAAGTTCATACGTTTCGATTAGTATTCTCCGGATGAGGTGTCAAAAGCCTTAGCACTTACCCGATGACGGTGGGATCGCTAGAGAAGAAAGTCATTTATGGGACAAGTGAACCAACGATGTCTTAGCTAAGTAGGTTTTTGTTTGCTTTGAGTTGTGATTCTTCTAAGTGATTAACATATTAGCCCAAAAGGCCCATGTGTAAAGCTTGGTCGGATTTCAACTATCTAATATGTGGATTTAATGGTTTAAATTAATTTGAACACACACACCTAAATTTATGATTTATGTCGGGAAGAGGAATTCACAAGTTGTAATTATAAGTAGTCTTAGCATCTTAGTTCGTAATTAGCAGTGATCTTATTTTTAAGCTTAGCATGGGAGAAGTGAAAAATCGGGGATGATGAAGTTATCTTTTAGACACTTAATTGTGCTTTTTATTCTATGATCCTAAAAGTTACCAATGAGGTAATGAAAACAATACATTATGTCAACACAAATAAGTTGTAGTTAGGTAGTTAATTATCAAGAAAAATCATAAAAAGAGAAAAATCTTAGAAAATGGGAAGTCTGTGTTTTATAACTTGTGATCTCTTAACTCTCTCATCAAAAAATCTTTGCTACTTTTCAAAGGTTTAGTTTGGGGAAGTTTCGAGGTATTTGGTTATAAGGCATGTGATATTGCGTGAGGACACACAATCGTTTAGTTTGAGGAATTTTGATAAGTGTAAAATACACATGTCCATTTACGCTTAAAATAGCCCAAATAAACCCAAAACAAAACAAAACTGACCAAAATATGCTTGTATTTGTGTTTTGTGTGTGCAGGTACGGATATATCAAAAATCACAAGAAAACAGTCAAAAACAGGCAAGCACATATACGAGAATCAGAAGAGTACAAACTCTAGTCAATCATGGTGAATAAAAGTCAACAAAGTCCAAAAATAGCCCCTCACCTCTTATTGGGCCTTAAAAACCTTAATGGTCCCAATAACCCCATACCCGGATCCTTAAGCCCATGTCCCTAGCCCATTACCCTTTTTAATAAAACCACAAGGGCCAGTTTTGCAATTCTCGTAAAGTTGTTTATAACTTGAAATGAAAAAAAAAATCAAAAAGAAGGACTGAAAATGACATAAGACCAAAGTATAAACCGCTTTTAACCATTTTCAGTTATAAAGAAAGAGGCGCCAAAAGTTACTGTTCATTCGTCTTCTAAAAATTTAACCAAGGTCAAAACGATAGGGCAAATGCAAATTAAGGGCTCTATTGGTCAATTCAAGGGTTCTACATCAATAAGGAAGGGTCAAATCAGTCATATCATTACCCACTAAAGCTTACACTCAAGATGAGGCCACGTCAGAGTTGAGAAAGCACAAGTGAAGCAAAATTTTGCTCTATAATCACTCTCAGAAGAAACACAACATGTCACATCACGGATTGCCACGCTGGCAATCCGTGTGTACACATATGTGATCCAACGGCCATCAAATGCTCTCAAATGATTGGATGAATTGAATGGTGATGATTGATTGAAGCTTGGGATTCAAGGCAAAGCCTAGAAGCTTCTCCTGGCTCTATAAAAGCACTCACTCACACACAGATAAAGGTGTTAGATTAGGAGTAGTGTAGAGTACGATTTAGTTTATTGCTTATTTTACAGCTTATTTTCACTTAAAATGTCAATTTAATTCTTGTAATTTACTTTTAAAAGCATTGTAATCTTTTTACCATTAATAAAATTCAGTTTCTCATCTAAATTCATGTTTTAAATTTTAAGCTTAAATATTACTGTTCACTTATAAGCTCTTTCATAAGCTACTGTTACATAAGATCATAATAGCTCTCATGAGTCTATAAGCTCATGATTTGAGCTCAAATTGTCTTAAATCTCTACTTTCAATCTTAATTCCGCTTAAATACTTTGTTTATTTGGACCTATAAGCTTTTGGAAGGGGAGCTTAACATGGAAGAGCTCCCATGGACTTTCACTGGCTTATCTTTGATAAGCCAGAGCTGTTGATGCTCAATTGAGTTAATTCTAACCTTTGTTAAGCTAAGGTTTCAAGTAAGTTCTCTATTTAGCTTTTCTGCCTTAATTTTCAGTTAAAAGTTGCTTAATTTGCTTTCCTATTTGCTTATTTGTACTTATCTGTTTTTCTAGCTTATTAATCATTTTCAACTTTCTGTTTTCAGCTTTTATTGTTTAGAATTTAGTATTTTATTAATTGTCTTTAAAAAATTTTAAAAAACCTGAAAAATATTAGCATAGTTTTAGCTTATTATTTTCTGGCTTATTTGCTCAATGGTTTGCATTTATTAGTCTTATTATAAGCTGTTCATTATCTGGTAATTCAGTTTTAAGCCTTAAATAAGTGTTTCATAAGTTTAAATGAGAATTAGTATAGTTAAAGGGGTGTTTGGCACAACAGCACTAACCATAGGTTAGTGCTGTTTGTGACCATTTGGTCTTAAGGTTTTGGTTAATTCTGCTTGAGATAGTTTAGGTTAATTGAAAATCAGTAGGAAATGAGTTCTTATGAGTCAGTTTGAAGTTTTAGTGAATTTATGGCTTATTTTCTTTTCCTCAGCACCAGGGTACCTTTAGCTTTTCTTTTTGCTTGAGAAATTTTGATCCAAAGCCCTTAAGGCTTGGATTTTACTTGCATTGTGTCTATACACACAATTTTAGTAAGTTTAAGGTATTGATAGTCACTAGGATAACCTGCACTCTTTGTCTTTGGGTACTGCTGATGTTTAAGCCCCAATTTAAGCCATCAATTTTAGGATTTAGTAGCTTATCTTTTAGTATTTTATAGTCTAGGAATAGCTTAAAATAGATTAGGATTTAAATTTCATTTTCCAGCTTATTTACGTAGGTTAATGTTGCTGTCAAAATTCACCAAAAAGCCAAAAGCACCAAAAATAGTAGGAAAATTAGTAGTTTCTTAAAATTGTTAGAATTAGCTTAAGTTTCTTGTTTTTATTACTTAAACAGTTAGTTTAAAAGTAATTCTATAAGTTCCTTTAAGCTATTTAGTCTAGTATAGCTTTTTAAGAATTTTAGCTTAATTGATGTTTGTGGTAAATGCCTTATTTTCTGAGTTTGCTTAGTTCATGATCAAATTCAGTAGCTTAAAAGTAGTTTAAGCATTTATTTCTTTTCATTTACAGAATAAGCATATCATAAGCTCATTAGAATTTCTTTCCTTTTACATTTTGAACTAATGTTGAGTTTTTTATAGCTTATTTTCTAAAACCAAGGGTTAGACCCCACTTTCTGAGGTCAGCTGATAAATAAGCTCTTATTGAGCTTAATTGTGGCTTTTAGGTATAAGTATTTTCATAAAAGTTGTTCTCCTCAAGCTGTTCTACAACTTTGATCTTTTGAGTTTTTCCTAAAAAGCACTTTTTGTTCTCAACTTATTTTAAGGCTTATTTGGATTTAATTTGAAGTCGGGTTAGGTCCTCAGGGACTTTCTTGTAATTTTTCGTATTCTATATTAATCCTTGCTTGTTAAATGTTTTTTAGCCCCGTTAGCCTTAAGTCTTTTACACAGTTAGTCCTAAGTTAGTTTTTAATTAGTTTTAAATTTATTTTAATTAAATAATTAGGGTTAGATTTAATTAGTTTAATTAAACTTTTATAAAAAGAAAAAAATTTAGGGATTTGGTTTTTAGAAAATTTCTGCACATTTTCTTATTTATGTAAATTTTATTAAAATTTTTAGGACTTTTATTTTAATAGTTTTATATTTTTATAGTTTTTAATTAAGTTTAAATTAAGAAAATCATATCTTTTACTAAAAAGCCAAAAATATAATTTCTTTTTCTAAAATTTTCTTTTTACTTATTTTGCTTAGGAAAAATATAATTTCAATTATTTTCTATTTTTTTTAATTTTTAGGATTTAATTAGAATTAAATAGTTTTTAAGTAATAATAAATTCAAAAATAATAAAAAAAATGTTTTTCTTTTTCCTAAAATTTTCTTTTATCCTAATTTAGGTGTAGGAAATTAGTTTGCAATCTTAGGGTTTAATTTTAGTCTATTTTCTTATTTGTCGCGTTTTAATTGTTTACCGTATTAGTTTAATTGTTTTTAATTATCCATTTTAGTTGTTGCTATAGATTATCAAATCATCCATTTGCTTATTCAAATCATAATCCGGACTTAAATGAGGATTCAATTTCACTAGTCGTTGGGGAAATGACCCGGGTGATCTTATTTGCCCGGTTTAAGATACGTATATTATATATATTATATATTATCTTTGTAAGTCTTGACTTTTTACCTTGGTTAAAGGTGAATAGTTGGAATTTACCTAAGTAGTATTATTATATATTTTATAGGTACGTAAAACTGCAATCAATGCCGAATCCGATCTTTGAGATATTGAGTATTTTATTAACCATGATCCTATCAAGGAAATGGATTCTATTCTCGAAGATTCGGTTGATGATAATTCTCCTAATGACAATCTTGTTGATACCATTTCTGAGATGTTCACCGATGAACATGCTCTTGATTACTCATCTCCACCATTATGGGATGATTATGATGATAATCTTTTTGATCATGAGACCGTTAATGATGATACTTATGATGATCCTTTTTACTCCAAGGAAGAGAAAATCAAAGATTCTAAAATCTTGATTGATGAACTTGATCCCCCTAGATCAAGTGATTTCCTTCCTTTTCCCGAGTGTGACTCGGCTTTCTATGATGATTTTTCCGAGGTTGATGCTTTGTCTTCGACCAACAACGAGGACAAGGTATTTAATCCGTGTATACTCATTCATGAAAACCTCTTTGATGTCACCAACTGTGCAACACCGGAAAAGAATGTAAAGAAGCTCACTAATACTTCTTTAATTCTTGAGGATTTTAATCCTCCTCTTTATGAACTTCCTTTCCATAAAGAAGTTCCCGGGCTTGGAGCTTTACTCTTGTTTTCATCCGAAAATGAGGAAAAAGTTTTCAACCCCGGGATTCTTACTTCTAAAAGAGTTCATACCTCTCTTCTCCCAAAATTATCTCATCGAGACTCTAAAGCTTTCAAAGTCATTAAAATTTTTGAAAGACCGATGGAGATTTTTCCTTGCTCTTACGGAGAGGACATCTGTATCTTGGATGTCTCGTGTCTCCACTTCTATCCCCCTTGACAAGCTCAAGTATGGGGGGATCGGGTCAAGCTAAGTGACCTAAAACAAGCGCTTCGTGGGTGGCAACCCATGCTTATCCTAGTATAATCATAATAGTAGTAGTAGTAGTTAAGTAGTAATGAATAAGTGTTTTTTGTTGTGATGAGGCTCGCCTCTTTCCTTTTCCGTGTTTTGTGTTTTGTGTTGTATGTCCAGGATTGCCCGGATTTTTGAAGCCTCTCGTGCTCGCGGTTTTGTCCTTCGATCACAAGAGCTTCACATCCTCAGCTTCATTTGGGAATCCGATATCCAAATCTTATCGACTAACGTTTTTCTTTAAGCACACTTAATAATCGGCTTATGGATTTCATAGAGGAACCTTTCATAAAAACATCGAGGACAATGCTTTAGTGTTTATGGGACCTAATCGATTTTGATTGTTCCTGCAGTCGTTGTTTTTACGTAATCCCGTTTTTACCACCATAATTCAAACAATGAAAAATTTTTTAAAATTTTGCAAAATAAAATAAGTGTTTTTTGTCACAATTTGACTTTCCTTGCTAGGGTTAGAATAAAGAATAAATTTTGACCGATCGAGCGAGTTGAGCTCTAGCTCGTTCCTTAACTTTAGACTAAAGCGTTTCGCGGATTGCGAAGACGAAAAATGAATAAGGAGTTAAGTGTGAGTTAGATGCTAAACAAGGATTATTTGGAAATCTTACAAGCTCATGTATGTAATTTGTGGCTTTTTCTCCCATAAGCTCCTAACCGGACTAATAATACGTGCTATTTTTGAAAATTAAACTTAAATCAACAATTTTTAAAGTATAGTCGATATCAATAATTTTAGTTCAAATTTATACTTAAATTTTCTAAAACGAAATTTTCTCTATATCGTGGTAATATAAAGTGAAAAAAAATGGAAAAAAATGAAAAAATTGTGGTAATAATAATTATAAACTGTGGGCTGATAAAAGTTTGCTGCATCTTGCCGGCTCACAACCGATGTTGCAGCCTTCTAAAGAAAGCCCATAGTAAGAATAATAATCCGAGACTGATAAAAGTTTGCTGCATCTTGCCGGCTCACAACCGATGTTGCAGCCTTCTAAAAGGTCAAGGATTTCCTTAAGAATGAATAATTGTATTAAGTGTAGTAAACGTGAATTAAATACATTAGGAAAACTCTTTTCTAAATTTAAATATGCTTTTGAACTAAGACTATTTTATTTTAAGTTTTTCTAAATAAGCTATGAAAAAACGGGAAACCTAAGAGTCTTTGAAACCGAAAAGGTCTGTGAGTCCCGATACTAGTCTCTGTGGGGTGTCAAAAAGCCTGGTCAACTTACCGCAAGGTTGGGATGTCCTGAGACGAAAGTCCGCTACATGGGATGATCTCCCTCAAACTCATTATTCCTCGGGGTGAACTTGAATCATAAAAATTTTTTGCAAATGTTTTATTCCATGGTTGAAATTCGAAATGGCACATTCACCTAATATATAATAATTGTCGGGAGTGAAAAGTTCACAAGTTACAAATATGAGTAGTGTTAGCATCTTAACTTATATTTAACGGTGATTTTGTTTTAAGCGTGGTTTGGAATAAGTGAAAAGTCGGGGACGATGAATTTATCCTTTTTAGGGGCATTTTAGGATTGAAATGCGTCTTCTTCTATGATCCCTAAAAGTTATAAAAATAACGAAAGTCAAATGTTCTAGTTAGTTGCTTAATATGAAAAGTACAATAAAATACAAAAATATGTGTAAGAATAAGTGTATATTTAAAAAATGGTAAAAACGAGGCTTTTCAAAGCTTTTGATTCTTTCATTCCCCTTGACGAACACTTAGCTACTTTTCGAGGTTATTAGTCGAGGGGGATTGAGATTCTTAGTTTTCTAAGTGCTTACTTATAACATTGTGTGAGGACACGCAATAGTTTAGTATGGGGGATTTTGGTATGTGCTTAATTACACATACTGTTTTCCTTTCAAACCGGACTTAAATGACAAAAAACATACCAAAAATACTTTGTATTTGTATGTTTTCATCTATATTGTGCAGGAAACGGATATCCGGGAAAAGGACGAAAAATCAAGCCAAAACGGACAAAACTGAGCACGGAATGGAAGAGTGTGGACAAGCCAAAGTCAAAGTCAAAAAGTCAACCAAAAAGTCAAAGTCAACTTCGAAAAGTCAACAGTCAAACCCGAAGCCGTAACCGAAGAAATTCTTAATGGGCCGCCCTTACCCATCTAATGATCCGGGGCAGCCCATTAAGGGATAATATAAAGACCAAATCAAAGAAAAAGCCCAATTTCCTTTTTAATCATACCCGGCCCAATGAACACATATATGGCCCAATTCCTCTAAATGTGGTTAACGGCTGTTAAGCCTTTTACCCTTGTCCATTAACTTCGTTAAGTCCCACAAGGACTTGCAATGTAAACACATATATAACTTTCAGGGACTTATCATGCCAAGTCCCAAAACCCTTTACCCCCACATGGACTTAAACTGCAACGACAACATACAAGTTGGGGGACCTCTTTTGACAACTCACCAAACTTTACCCTGTTTAACTCAAAACAGAGTTAAACAAACATTCTCGCCAAAACATCCCAAATAACTATTCATTATCTTCTCCCCTGTTACTCTCAACCTCAATACACCCCTCACCACCAGACAAAAACATCACATTATCTTAACCCCACCTCACTACAAGTCATTGCCACCTTGGCAATCCTAAACCATCCAATTGACTGCAACAATCAAAGGTTTTGATCAACTGCCTTGGGCACAAAGAAAAATGGAGGGCCAAGATTGCTTTGGGACTTTATACACACACAACAAACACACTTCTTAAAGCCTCTCAGAGAACAAGCACAAGAGAAGACTTGAAGAAACTTAGTATAAATATAAGACAGTTTGTAGCTTGTTTCTTTTGTCGAATTTTGTTAGAGTCAAAAGCTTGTAAACAAATATTTATACCATTTTAATATATTGCAATTTACTTTTCATGTCATTTAATTATCTGTCATTTAAATACTTGCACTGTCAATTTTTTTAGTTAATGAAATTTTCACTTTTCCTTTAAATATTGTCATTTAAGCTACTTGTCCTTTAAATATTGTTTTCTAAGCTCTTGTTTAAGCTTTTGAATCTTTGAAAGCTTAAATAAGCTTTTGTTTTCAATTCTGTCCAAAAAATCAAAAAAATCAAAAAAGAGTCACCCCCTAAAGTTACCTCAGCTGAATTTGGAAGATAAGCTAGAAAGGGAAGAGCTTATAGACCACTACTAGCTTGTCTTTGACAAGCTAGAGCTTGTAGATTAATTTATTTGCCCTGTTTGAGCAAGGGCTTGGTAAGTTTCTCATTTTCTCATTTTTGCTTATTTACTATTCATTTACTTATTTACTGCTTATTCTTGCTTTTTATGGCTTATTGCTGTTATTTGTTGCTATTTATGCTTGTTTAATGCTTATTTGTCATTTCTTTGAGTTTTTAATTAATTCTGTCCATTTTGCCCTTTTTCTGCTTATTGCTTATTTGTTAATATAAGTGCTTATTTTTGTTTTCAATGTACTTATTTGTGCTTAACTTAGCTTGTTTACCATTTGTCTTAACAAAACTTTGCTTAAATCTTGGTTAAAACTGTTTTCATATCCACTTAAAGGGGTGTTTGGGATAGTGGGTCAAACGGGTCAAAACAAGTTTTGAAAACCTTTGGGTCACTTGGCCACTTTTGGCAAGTTGTTGTTAAGTCATTTTTATCTGTTTTTAAAGATTTTAAGGTCTTAAAGTTTCTTTTAAGGTTTTTCTTAAAAGGCCTTTGAATCTGTGGTGACAGTATTGATTCAAAGTGCTATTTTGATTCAGCCTTTTAATCCAGGTTTTAAGTGTTGTTTATGTGTTGTTTTTAAAGTTAAAATGCATTAGGATAGTTGTCTGTTAGTTTTCTTTTGTTTCATCAAAAAACTGTCAACAATTTTTGGTTAAGTATCTTTTAGCATAAAACTGTCTATTTCATTTTCAAATTGCAGATATTTAAGGTTGTTTTTAGAGCTTGAAAATTTGTGCACAAGCTCACTTGTTGGTGTTTTCAATCTGTTTTAACTTATCTTTCAAATTTGAGCTTATTTTCCAGCTTATTTTTAAGCCTGCTTTTTGCCATTTTTCATTTTGAGAAAACCAAAAAAAAATAGCATCCTTGCAAACAGCCTACTTCACAGCCCTTTTTCTTTGCTTATTTTTGTTTCAAACTTTATTCTTTTTGCTTTTCTAGATAGCCCATAAGCAAGGCTTTATGCTCATATAAGCCAAACTGCATAAGAAGCTTTTTTTGATTGCTTAAAATTAAGCTTAAACTATGTCCCTTAGGCTGCCCTGCACCAGTTGTGACTTAAGTGCTTATTGCTTATCCTGGCTTATTGGCTTGTTTTTCTTTGCTTATCTTTGTTTGCTTTTTCTTATTAAGTATAGTTGTATATCTGTTTTGGCTTATTAGTGTTTTTCATTTGCTTATTCTCCCAAAAAGTAGCATAGCAGATTGCTCCTTTAGGACTTAGTGCATAAAAAGGTTTAGAATCTGCCAGTTTTAAATTTGCTTTTAACAGCTTATTTGTAACTTTTGAAAAAAGTGTTTTTTTTAAATTAGCTTATTTTTGTGTGCTTTACAAGTTTTTTTAAAAAAGAAAAATATATATTTTATCAAAAAGGGAGACCCAAGGTTCGAACCCTGGACCTCCCCTTTGTCACATACTCGTCCCCAAACAAACACACAATACCAACGGCACCAGTAGGGCCATCTGGTATTGTGTTACACAATTTAATTTATATAGACTTTTTAGCCCATTTAGCTTATAAGTACTTTTTGCTTTTTCCCAGCTTTTTCAAATAAGCTGGGTGTCCCCTTTTATTTTTCTTAGATAGCCCGTAGCTTAAACTATTTTCCACATTTTTTCAAAATTTTCAAAAATAGTTTAGTATTTTTAATTAATTTTTCTTTTTAAAATCGTTTTTAATTCATAATAAATTATTAAAAAGTCAAAAAAATATAATTCTTTTTTTCAAATTTTTTTTTTATCATTTAGCACCTAGGAAAATTAAATTTGCTTTCGTAGGGTTATTTTACAAAATTTGAGTTTTTAAAGAACGAGATTCAGGTCCGGAAAATTAATATAATCGTTTTTGCATTTTAATTGTAGAATTAGAAAAAAACAAATCAAAAAACCCTTAATCCATTCAAACGCGTGATCACGAACGTTTTCAATTTTCAATTTGCACCTGGACGGGAGACGACCCAGGGGATTTTTGATTTTTCCTTTGGTCAAAAGGAATTTTTTTTGAATCTTTGAGAATACTTACTCACTACAATTGAATTATAATCTTTGATTATTATTATATATTTATATATTCTATATTTATATATAGTAAGAAATCTTTTGTTATCAATTTTTGGCGCCGTTGCCGGGGAGGTGTGTGCGATTATCGTTTCGTTTGAAGATTAGCTTTTGAAGACCTTTCCCTCGTGAAGTTATCATTCCCGTTTGTGAATATTTTCTTTTATTTATAAAAATACAAAAACACAAAAATATTTTTCATTTTCTTTTATTAGTATTAGTATAAGATAAAAAAAAGAGAAAGAAAAATCAAAAACATAAAAAAATTGTCCTTAATCAAGAAATAAAAATCATCATCAATATAATGCTTGCATCTTGAGCATTATCATAATAAGTTCCCGAACAAAAGATTCAAAACTTGTCATTGTGTCACTTGCGACGTACGGCTCACCTTTAAAAGTTTAACAAACTCTAAGAGGGTATAAGGAGGGTTGTTTCGAGGAACTACGACACTAAAGGAGAAAGGTTTTTAATAGCTTCGCGCTTTCCTACTCCTCTGCTCCTTTATGCGCTTTTCTTTTAAAGAGCTACCGTGAAGCTTGTCGATTATTGGTTTAAGTTATACGATCTCGTTTTGTCCATTAAAATAAATAGTGAAATAAATTGAAAAAAAAACCAAAAATATATTTTTTTAATCTTTTTAGTACATGCGCACTCGTTCTTCTTCTAATCTCGTTGGTAATTCTTCTTCTAATCTAACCACTTCAAACCCGAAACGTCGTAACCGTAGACGTTCAAATCAAAGAGTCGAACCGTTCGCTCTTGAAGAATCACCCATAGTTACGATGGCCGATCAACGTACTATGGCGGAATTGCTCTGTGCACCCACTGAGGTTTATACGGAGGCAATTGTGGTTCCACCAATTCTTGCTGAGAATTTCGAGCTCAAGCATAGTCTCATTAATATGATGACTTCGGACCAATTCTTCGGTCTCGAGAAAGACAATCCTCATGATTACATTCGATGGTTTAACAAAATAACCTCCACGATTAAATACAAGGATGTGCCGAATCATGCGATTAAGCTTATGCTTTTTCCTTTCTCTCTTGCGGGGGCAGCCCGCCGGTGGCTTGAAAAAGAACCCCCCCGTTCTATCACCACTTGGGATGATCTTATTTCCAAATTCATTAACGAATTTTTCCCTCCCTCAAGAACGACAAACCTTCGAAATGAAATATCCAATTTTCAACAGAAGTTTGACGAATCGTTTCATGAGGCATGGGATCGATACAAAGATCTCCTTCGTGCTTGTCCTCATCATGGTTTCACCGAATTGCACCAACTTGATACTTTCTACAATGCCTTGAACCCGGCCGATCAAGATTCCTTGAATTCTGCCGCCGGTGGCAATCTTTTGGAAAGAAGTACTCAAGATGTGTTGACGATTATCGAAAACAAATCCAAACCACGTATCAACGAATAATCGATCCTTCAAATAATATCATCAGTTTAAGCTTTAACGAACAGACTATCTTTAGAATTTCCTCCTCTTTTTTGCAGCAATTTTCTAATTTTTTTGATTTTTTTAACATGCTAAACTACGAATCTCAGTGTAATTTCACCATCTTCATGATCATAATAGCTTCCAGATAATTTCTTCCATAATTCTTCATTCTTCGGACGTACCATTAATTGTGATGGTAGTAAAAATACATGAGTTTGACTACTTTTTACATTCCCAATTGCAATGTGCAATTTTCCAACCATACCAGAGATAGAAAATGACACAAGACACAAGAGATACATGCTTTACACTTAAATCAACTAGCAACTGATAAATGATTATTCTAACAGGAGGTAGGCCTTGGTGTAAGGTGTACGAAACAAATAGTTGGTGTTATCCTAAAGGGTTGGCTCTACTGGTTTTTCTAGGGGTATCTTACTCTTAAAATGAAAGTAAACAAAGGATTTATACGAGGGTTAACTAACCAGTCTAGTTAGTTAATAACATAACATATATAAGCTTTTTGGGTGTAATCTTAGAAATTTACCAACTTAAACAAGTTACTCCATCTAAATCCATAGTACTCATTATTGTGGTCTCGAATAGATATACCAAGTCAAGTTTTAAAGTCTACAACATCATCGGCACACTCATATTTTTGTGGGGTATAGGTAAGTTTTGCAAACGGATAAGGCTAAATCCTCACAATATCTAATAAGGGTTATGTGTGCAGGATATGTAACCAGTGATTTCACAAAATATGCTTGAATTTTTTTTAATTTAAGCATTTTAATGTGAAAAATAAGACAAGTAACGTTCTAATTCCCATTCCCCCACTTAAATTATACAACGTCCTCGTTGTATAGATAAAACATTAAAAACATGAAATTAAAAGAACTAGAACAAGAAACTCCCCTGATATTTGCTCGGTAGATTCTCCATGTTGATTTTATGAGTAAGAATTCCAGATGAACGATAATTCACCAACGTTGTCGATTTCTTTCCAGCGAGGTCATGTGCAAAACATAAGAAAACCATGCAATACTATCTCGGGGATCCTACAGTTAAATAAATATAATTAAAATAAATAATAAAAATTACACTGCTAGAGACCGATAATTGACGTATCTTAAATAAATAGATTCGCCGTATTAGAGAAACCTGTAAAAAGTATTTAATACGGGTCAGTTTGCTAAAATACGCCGTATCATTTTAATAAATTAAACCATATGAAAGAACTGACAATATGTTTTAAATATGTAAAGTTAAGGGGACTGATAACGTACAGACATTCCCAATATTGCCTATGGTATGGAGCGGATACGCCGTATTGATGTCTGGGAAGACAAACTCTATAAAAGTAAATAAAAAACTATCCGGGTTGTCTCTCGGGAAGCACTTTTCTTTTCAGCTAAGTCTTTAAGTTAAACTTGTTCTTCAGCCACTATTCCATCTCATACACGCTTATGTGCCCGCGTGTGAGCCATTCTTCCATCTTTGGATCTCGGATAAAGTCGGGTTCTAGGTTTAAAACTCCTTTGTAGAAACCCTTCAGCTTTTGGTATGGGTGCGAGATTCTATTCATCTTATCTTGTTCACTTACCTTCAGTAATGGTGGGATCTTGTTGCATTGTTCATTAGTGTGGTGTTTGAACCTCGGATTTGACCGCACCATATGGTAAGTTACACTATCATCCTCATCGTGGATAGTAATGATTCCATCGAACCTTCTAGTTTCCACATACGAAACTTCGCAAAAAGGTTCTCCAACTACCACTTCTCCCATTCCTTCATCAAGATAAGGATCTATATCTTCTACAACTGTAAAATCAGTAATAACATAAAAGTTTCTAATAAAAACTGGTACATTAGCTATGTTTCCTAACTCATTCCTCCCCCTAAATTTAATTTTGTCTTTCATTATTGATTTAAAAAACTTTTTAGACATGACATTGATAGGCAAATTACGGATGAAATTAACGTGTATAAACTCAAATCCTATCATGCACAAAAACTTTAAGTTGTAAGCATAATTAATAAGGATCTTCTCATCTTCGTCATAATCATTAGGGTATCTAAAAATTTTGCTAACCATTTTATTATCATCCCTAGTTTTAACTTCCTCAATCATGGGTTTATTAACTACCTCACCTTCCTCAATGGTGGGCATCAAATCATCAACTTGATTTCTTCTAAGTTCTAATGGTACATTAAGATCGTTCAATTCGATATAATCTCCATATAAAAGGGTCTAATGATCTATTTAACACCAAAGTCTCTCCTATTAACCTAGCTTCCAAATCAAGTTCCATACGTTCTCTTAAACTTAACATGTAGACCCTCTTAATTAAACTACTAGCAGGTTTAACACTTATAAAAATAATTGTCTCTTCCCCTACACTCAAAGTAATCTTTCTTTTAAACACATCGATCTTAGCGTGGGCGGTAGACAAAAATGGTCTTTCGGGGATTAAGGGTACTTTGACATCCTTGGGCATATCTAAGATTATGAAGTCTACGGGGAAAATAAACTTATCAATCCCTACTAGTACATTTTCAACAATTCCCTTTGGATGTTTTACTATTCTATCTGCCAATTCAACTGTCAACTTAGTATGAGCTAATTCACCTAATCCTAGATTGAGGTAGGTCGAGAGAGGCATGGCACTTACACTAGCTCCTAAGTCAGCAAGGGCATTTTCAAAACAACATTATTAATATAACAGGGTAAAGTGAAACTTCCTGGGTCTTTCTATTTTTGAGGTAGGGAATCATCGATACGTGTAGCTCCATAAGAGTAACCGTCCAAGCATTACGGTCCATACAATTCTTTCTTCTCATTATAGTAATTATCATTCAAACGACTTGGAATCGGAATAGTCGCTTGTCTTGACTCGAACATCATCTTACTATTATGTTAAACCGATACGGCGTATTGGGATGATCCGATATGGCGTATCAGTGTCATATCAGCTTCAACAGTAGTCGAGATCGACTTGACATGATCCCTCGGGTTTATTTTAGTAGAGCTAAGCAAACTTCCAAATCCTATTTCCTATAATACCTTGCTTATTTTCCTGATTTGAATCTCTAAAATTTTGATCGAGGTTCCTTGGTTTCTGATAGAAGCGTTAGTGGAAGCTTGAATTTCCTTGATCAAGTTGGAGTTTTCCTCATGTCTCTTTGCTGATACAATCATAAACTTGCTTAGTGATTCTACCATCGTTTGTCTTCGTTCTTGATACGAAGGATTTGCATTATTCCTTTGTTAGAATCCTTAAGCTGCTGCCCTATATTGCCCTCCTTGTTGGGAAGGTACACCAAATTGAGTATAATAAGCTTCTTCAAGGGTTTTACCTTCTTATTTAAGTAGACAGTCTTTGGTGTAGTGGGGTCCTTTACATTGCTCACATCTCACCTGAGAAGCATATACCTTTTCATTCACCTTCTTGATTTCTCTTCCAAGATTATTAAGGTGTGCTTGAATTGCAGCCAATCCATTAGAAGTCTTAGTACTTCTTGTCTGAGATGTTCTGTTTTGCCATTTTTGAGAATATGTCGCCATCTCTTGGATGGCTACCTTTGCATCAGCAACTGTCTTAGTTGGTATGGCTCCCTTGGAATCAAGAATTTGTCTAGTCGGAACTTCTAATCCATTATAAAACAAGATAACCTCCTGCATCTCCGTTAAATAGTGTTGAGGGTACTTCATCAATAATTCTTTAAATCTTTCCCATGCTTGGTAAAGGGTTTCATCTGGTTCTTGCTGAAAGTTATTGATCTCCTTCATTTTCTTTGTAGTTCGAGCAGGTGAACAATACTTACTTAGAAACTATGCCTTCAAATCTTCCTAAGTTTTAATTAAACCAGATGGTTTGTTTCTTAGCCAACGACTTACAGCTCCAGTTAGGGACATAGGGAAGGCTAGAAGCATCATTTGGTCTTGAGTTATGTTAGGAATATGGAATAAATCGACAATCTCAAGAACTTTTTCAATATGTTCGTTCGCATCTTCATGATCCGAACCGCTAAAGGTGTTGTCTCGTAGTTCCTTGAGAAATTAGCCTTTTAGTTCAAAGTGATCTTTG
Organism: Tanacetum coccineum; assembly: GCA_026074375.1. Taxonomy (NCBI): domain Eukaryota; kingdom Viridiplantae; phylum Streptophyta; class Magnoliopsida; order Asterales; family Asteraceae; genus Tanacetum; species Tanacetum coccineum. Next base: position 33,317 of record BQNB010023268.1, on the reverse strand, counting down.
TCATCGATTTTAGTCCTTGTGACACCTGATCCATAGTCAGCTCGGGTTTTGCTCATATATTCTTCCTTGGTTTTCGCCATTGTTTCTACAACTTCTTCCTTAGAATTTTCTTCTAGATCAAAAAATAGATCGAACGCAGGCGATCTTGATTCGTCAAGACTTAATGTCATGAAAAGCTTTCTAGATGAGTAAAATTCTCGTTTCTGATCTTTGAAAGGTGTATATAGTTCCTTTGTTGAACTCCTTGTTATGCACTACCTGAAACAGAGGATAAACAATCAGTAGGATAGGCTCGGGAGAAAGAAAACACAGAAAATCAAGAACGGAAATTAAATACGAAGAATATGATTCTGCTGTTATAGCAAGTGATCGATACGCCATATTCAATTGATTTAAATACGCCGTATCAGTGAGTTGAATGAATACGCTATATTGGATAAGAAATTTGGATATGTCGTATATAATTGAGGTGAAATGTAACACCCCCAAACTACGATACGCAGTGGAATACAACGTTTGGGGTGCTACTTCATAATACATGCACACAAGTCCCAGTAAACGTTCAAAGATACGTTTATAAAACACAATTTTATTTATTAGAAAGATCAGAGTTATATAGGTCCTAATATATCAACATATAAATTATATCTAAAAGTCACAACATGACTTGATTTCTAAAACATGTATTTAGTTTTATGACACTACTTCACCAAGACACCGTCCTTGATATCCGCTTTCCGTCCCATCCAAGCCATCAACAATACCTAACCTGAGATACATGCTTAAAAAGGTCAACAAAACTTTGAGTGAATTCATAAAGTTTGCAAACAATAGTTAGAACGCATATTTGGTTCAACAAAACATATAACATTGCTCGTAAGACAAGTTATAAAAATATTGATTTCTAACTAAATGAGCCCGTGCACCGAAACTTAACACATTCATTCCTGTAGGACGAAATTACGTTCGAGAAGTATGCCACTTCTTCTAATACTAACTAAAAAATGTCTATTTGACAGGGTGGTCACAACTGATTCAAACCCCGGACAGGGTTGTTAAACCTAATAGATCTATTTAATGCATTAGCGTTCGCCATCAACAAGGCAACTAATGGCTACATAGTAAAAGGCATATACTCAATAGTGAATGGAATCATATTTATCATCAAAACACATTGCGTTCTTATTTTCAAAACAAGCAAGTATCCTCCTCGCGGTTTTAAAAACACTTAAAAGCGATGCTATGAACTCACCTTGATCAAAAGCCGATAATCAAACAATGAAGTCTAGCACGAAAATCCACAAACGCAATCACGTCCTATAATTAGAGTCGCTCGATTATTATACCGAAAAGTATATTCAACGATGCGTACATCGTATCAACAAAATCATATGTAGAGTGTGTGTGTGTTGTGTATAAATATATATATATATGATATATATATATATATATATATATATATATATATATATATATATATATATATATATATATAGGCTCCGGTTCCGTTGAGAATGTTTTTATTTTGAGAAGATTGAGAAATCTACGTTTGAGCAAATTGATTCATATTTTTTGATTTGATTCACAAGTAAACATACATTTAATAGTGAATCAAAGCTATAAATCACAAATTGATTCACAATCATTGCTAAAAATCGAGTTATGGGAATGGATTCCTTAATTTGTACAGAAGAAGTCAGTATTTTTACTATATTGCAAAAACTGAGAGATTTTTTTTAACATTATTCGAAATTTTTTTCATATTTTGAAGTATTATCAACATTAAAATAAGTTTTATATACGTTTGAAAAACTTGAATCAAGGTTAAAAATCTATCATTTTGTAAACCTTCTTAATTTTCATCAAAAATAAAAACCTTGCTCAATCGATTCTGGATTCTATATAGTATATGTATAATGTATATATTTATATGTATATGTATATTTAAATAAGATGGAATATATATATAATATATAATATATATTTATAAATTTATATATATATAAAGAATGTGGGGGTTATAAATAAAAAAGATTTTATAATAAAATAGATAAGATGAGATCTTAGCCCTTGGATCAAATCTACGCAAATTCCAAAAAAATCAAAAAAACGCAAAGCAAAAATTGTAAAAATGTCAAACTTCAGGGTCATTTATGAAACTTTGATAAAAATAACATTCGCGCACTAAAGCTTTTTCCTCACCAAATGAAACACACACGTTCCAATAAAAAAAAACACACACACACACACACACAACGCTACCAAACTCTGATCATTCTTCCGATCAAATCTCCGCTTAAAAAAACACAATCACACACACACAAACTACAATTTTTCGATCAAACTTTTCGATCAAGTCTCTGTATCAAAAAAACACACACACATAGTTTTGTGTTAATCTTTCTCTCAAAACACAAACACAGTTCCGATCATCCTAGGAAATCATGGTTAAAACGTTTCAAGGACGTTCACCGCCTTCTCCATCTGCAAACAATGATTGTGAGTGATTAAATATGCTTGTGATGTTGTAGAATGTGAACTTAGATGCATTAGTTTGTATGCTGATGTACATTGACATTTGTTAGAGAAAATAACTTTTGTTTTTTGTATGAAAATGATTGCGAGTGATTAAATATGCTTGTAATGTTATAGAAAGTGAACTTAGATGCATTAGGTTGTATGCTGATGTACATAAAGATTAGTTAGAGAAAATAAATTTTATTTTTTTACGAAATATTGCGAGTGATTAAATATGCTTGTGATGTTATAGAATGTAAACTTAGATGCATTAGGTTGTATGCTGATGTACATATAGATTAGTTAGAGAAAATAAATTTTGTGTTTTGTACAAAAATGATTGCGAGTAATTAAATATGCTTGTGATGTTGTAGAATGTGATCTTAGATGCATTAGGTTGTATGCTGATGTACATAGAGATTATGAGAGAAAAGAAATTTTTGTTTTTGTACGAAAATCATTAACGAGTGCTTAAATATGCCTTGATGTTATAGATGTTTACCTTAGAGCATTAGGATATATGTCGATGTACAAAGATTAGTTAGAGAATTAAAAACAAATTGTACGAAAATAATGCGAGAGATAAATATGCTTATATATTGTAAATTGAACTTAGATCTTTAAGTGGTATGGCTGATGTACATAAATTAATTTAGGAGAAAATAATTTTTGTTTTTTAAACAAAAAGGATTGCGAGTAATAAATTAGCTAGTGAGGTTGTAGAATGGATCTTAATGCATTAGGGTTATCGGATGTAAATAAATTAGTTAGAGAAAATAATTTTGCGTTTGTGTACAAAAATAAATTTTGAGTGATTAAATAGCTAGTATGATGTAGAATGTGAACTTAGATGCATTGGGTTGTATGCTGATGTACATAGAGATTAGTTAGAGAAAATAAATTTTGTTTTTTGTACGAAAATGATTGCAAGTGATTAAATATGCTTGTGATGTTGTAGAATGTGAAGTTAGATGCATTAGGTTGTATGCTGATGTACATAGAAATTTTTAGAAGACAATAAATTTTGTATGTCAGTACAAAACGGTTTGGGAGTATTTAAATATGCTTGTGATGTTTGTAAAGTGATCTTAGTTCATAGGTTATATATGCGGAATGTACAGAGAGATATCGTTAGAGCATAATAAATTTTATGTTTTTGTACAAAATAATGCGAGTGATTAAAGATGCTTGTGTTGTTTTAGAATGTGAACTTAGATGCATTAGTTGTATCGATTACATAGAGATTGTTTAGAGAAAATAAATTGTGTGTTTTGGACTAAAAATGTTTGCGAGTAATTAAATATGCTTGGATGTTTGTAGAATGTGATCGTAATGCATAGGTTGTTTCTGATGTTTACAAATATGTATATCATTATAAAAAAAACTTTTTAGTTACCTAAGATATTCTGTTTGATTTGTTTTTCTTTAAATTTTTCTTTGGTTTTCTATAATTCCAAACCTTCCTAGATTGGAAGTTGACCAAAACCATCGCTTTTTTTTGCTCTCAATTGTCTTTTCTTCAACAATCGGTATAGGTGCTTGTCTTTCAACAACAGTAGAAGGTGAAACGCTTGTTGAACTGCAGTATATAGGCTAACAAAAAAATTAAACTATATAGCAAGATTTAAATTGAAGGCAACAATTACATTATAAAATCATCCAGTTTGATTATTAATTCAAAATATTACGATATAAATGTAATGCTATAAACTTTTAAATGTAATGCATTAAGAAAACATACCGCCAAAAGAATTAGATTCCCAACGAAATAAGATTTTGGTTTGAATTCCATTATCTCGTCTCGAATACAATCTAAAATGTAATTGCGACCAAACGATAAATTTTAAAATGGATCGATATCTTGAAGTGTTGGTATGAATCTCTGGTTCACGATCCCGTCTTTGTTCCCTTGAGCTAGAATGGAGAAGAAAATAACTAAAAAACCGACTTTAAAATTCCATCCCGTTTCTGTCAACGTTGTGAAAAAAAACACACAGAGTATTATGTTTTGAGATATTAAAATTCCTTTCTTCTGTAAAATCCTGTTGATCTTCTCTAATGGTGGTAATTTTCAGTCCTCGACTTCTCGGTTTAAAAAGCATTACTTTTATTTTCCCCCTTGGAATACCGAAATTTCTGAATTAATTCCGGAGTCACCTTTATGTTTCTAGCATCCCCCATTTATTGTATGTTTCTTCATGGATCATTATTCTTAAACGATCCACAATCCGTAATTTTCCTGGGTGTATAGGTGAAATAACAATTATTATGAATATTCACCCAAACCCAATTCTTCTTACACAAAAACTATCCTGTTTGAGTGATTAAACTGTCTAAACATTCTTCAATGACTTTGGTGAACATTCTTATTAAATGTTAACGAAGATCACTTTCACTTTTTTGTTTCATTTAACACTATCGTTCTTTACCCGCCAACAACCATTAATACTCCTTATCTTATTTATATCCTTTTTACCTTCCTTAAAAGATACCAAAGACCTTCTGTAATTTTTTATGTTTACCCATCTTAACAGAGTCTTGTCTTTCTGCACAACAACCTTCTTTTTGAATAGTCTTTTTTTTTCCCTTCAACATATCTTTTTTCTCTTGTCACCGACAGATGCTTTTTTAGACTTACGTTTCTGCTCCTTTTAAACACTAACGATACACCCTTCATCTTCAACATCAACAAAAGAACGAGCATTAACTTTTTTCTTACGAAGAGGAGGTTCTTCATTTGAATTCCACTTTCCAAATTTGGTCACTTGCACCATTTCATCTTCAAACCTTCATTTTCAACCAATCAGCCTTTTATACCTTTCTTTCTCATCGTTTTTTAGGCTTTTGTCTGGTATTTTCAGATTATTCATCTCTTTTGCTTCCTCATTAACAATAACTGATTATCTAATTTTTACTCTTCCTTTGTTTCTCTTTGGTCACTTCCTGTGATCATCTTCATAAGCCATCTGTAATATGTTGTACCTCATCTACTTCTTCTCACTTAAAACCCCCCCCCGTACATCCATCTTTAACTTTCTCTTTTTTTTAATTGTATTATTTCCCTCTTCTATAATCACATCTTCAATGTGATTCAAGCGTAATCTTCTTTTTTGATGCCAAGTTTTTTTTCCTATTGAATTATTTGTACACTAACATCCTCTTCACCTTGTTCTTCTTGTTGTTCTCACTTTACCTTTACATTATAACAAAAATCAGAACAAAATATGTATTCACCCAACTGCATTAACATTTAAATAACAGTACATCCGACATATTATATAGCTATAAAATATTTAATACCATACTGCATCACAATCATTAATCTACTACATCACATACAACCATAGTCCCATTTAGAAATGATTAACCCTAGACTCAAACCTGATAAACAATCCATGTGTTGCCCCCAAAAAAAAATTAATTTTCAAAAAAACAGCAACACATACACTTTTTAAGACACCTAATAATTTTCTGCCAACCTTAACCTACACACACATCACCTGTTCAACAAGAATGTACCTGTTACTTCTTTAAAAACCAGTTGCATTAATATTACCAAACACATTTTTCGCGTACACTAACCTAAACTCAGACCCGATAAACACGTATGTACTGAATTATCTCTATACACAACCTGCATTAACTTTAAACAAACTCGCACACATACCCAATTTTAGACGACTAATACATTCTGCGTGAACACTGACCTAGGCTCAAATCCGATAAAATAAGTATGTATTTCATTACTTCTATAAACAAACTGCATTAACTTTATCCACACACGCAGACATAACCAATTTTAAGACGCCGTAATACATGCTCTGAACCCATTAACTATACTTACATGTCGATTAAAAAATAAGTTACTCATTAAACTTCTATAAACAATTTTAAACACCTAATACATACTTTACAACACTTAAAAACATCTAAAATGCATTATTAAGAATTCAAATGTAAACACAAAAAACTACACCTAAATAATGGCGAACCACATTTTAAACAAAATAATCCCTCTTACTACTTATGTAACTTACTCAATATACAATCCACTACTGCATTATAATACACAAACAATATACATACAATTTTAGACACCTAAAAATGTGTTGTGCGTTACCTTACCTAACTCACACTATCATAACAATCCCCTATTGCATTACTTCTATTTTCCAAGTGCAAAAAAGATTCACACAAGCAACAACATATAGAAACATCTACCTAATAATCACTTGGTTACATAAACTACATCATTAGCATTCAAATTCAATCATAAATACTTTTCGGCACATAAAATACATTTCGCCTAACCTAATCAAACATCATATTTCAACTAACATCTACCTACTGCATCACTTGTCGAGATAAACTTCATCAGTAACATTCAAATGCACACACTGATTAATTTTTGCCACATATTTCAAATTAAATCTACGTAATGCATCACTTGTTTACATAAACTATTTCAGTAGCATTCAAATTCATACACAAATACTTTTCAGCACATAAAAGACATTTCGGCTAAATTAATCAAAGCTCATATTTCAAATTAAACTTTTTAGGGTTTTAAATCCACTTACATGAAGGCTTAAGGCTTTTCAAATTCATCTTCCCCATAGATATGTTGCAGTTAGATCATCAGAAGAAAAGATGAGATGATGAAAATGAATTGATTAAAACAGATGATTTGATGTTTAAGAGAGAGAGAAATGAGTGTGAGTGTAAAAAGTGTGAGAAAATGACGGTTTATGGGTAGATGTGAAAAACGACGTCGTTTGATACGTTAGTTTATTTTTCAATTACAACACCTTTGCCCCTTAAGTTTTAATTATTTACAATACTACACTTTCGCTGTTTTAATCTACTAATGTAATCTAACATTTTACTGTATCACAATGTAAAATTGAATATTTTACTGCATAACTATGTAATTTTTAATGCATGACAGTGTAAAATTTATTACATTAATAAATTAATTTTAATGCATCACTATGTAAATTTACTGCATCACTATGTGAAAATAATAATTTACTTTGTTTGTATTACAATGTATTTTACAATCATAATATTAATCCTAATGCACGCCATATTGTTATGGCGAAGTATGTGTATTTGAAGTGGCTAATAAGACTCAAAATGTATTCAAAAGTCACCACATTCCATTCTTTAGGAAACATTTGAAGTTAAAAATATGATTTTTAAATTAACTTACCTTGAATCATGTTTCTTAGCTTGGATAAAAGATTTTTTATTATCTTAAATTAGTTAAACAATTATTGCAGTAGATCCAAGTCATGAAAACAGTTTAGTCATGTAATGCAGATGTGGTGCATCAAATTAATAAAATGTACTGCATTATAGAATTAATTTATTAGATTTAGTCCAGCAGAGTAAAATGTACTACCTTTTCTTTATAAGAATTATCATTTCTTAGAAAACGAATTTATAAATAATTATGTTAAATAAGGAATAATTTATGGTTTTTTTAATAAAACATATTAAGAAAAATAGATAGTAATTAAGAGAATGTTTTCTATTAAAGAAACAAAAGTTTTACTATTAATGAAGTGTTTAGCTGAAAAGAGAGTTGAGAAAAATTTAAACCCTTATATATTTTTTTTCCTAATGAAGGTATTTTATAGCCCCCCCCCCCCCCCCCCCCTCCCCCCCCCCCCCCCCCCCCCCCGTCAAGGGAATAATGTAAGGCATTATATAGCCAAGGGTTATTTAGTCTCCATAGTCGAAGAGCAAAAACCATCGCTCCTAATTCCAAGTCATGGGTCGTATATTTTTCTTCATTCTTTCTAAGTTGCCTAGAGGCGTATGCAATCACCTTTTCTCGCTGCATCAAAACAGCTCCAAATCCGTTAAGGGACGCATCACAATACACAACAAAGCCTTCTCTTCCCTCGGGTAGTGATAATATTGGCGCACTACACAATTTCAGCTTCAATGTTTGAAATGCCTCCTCTTTGTCATCGCCCCACGCATACGGCTTATTTTTCTGAGTTAGTTTAGTTAATGGTTATGGAATATTAGAGAAAACTCCTTAATAAAACGTTCGATAATAACCTGCCAAACCCAAAAATTGTGCCGTCTTCCCGTGGTGTAGTCGGTGCCGTCCAAATTTTACTGGCTTTCGTCTCGCAGGATCAACATGAACTTCAATACTATCATCACATAGACAAGGAATTGCACGGATCAAGCCAAAATCACATTTAAAAACTTAGCGTACAACTTTTCGCAATCCTTAACAAGTTCAAGATATCTTCAATGTTCACCATGTTTCATTCTATATTTTCGGAATAAATCAGATGGACATCAATGAATAGCAATCAACAGAACATTATCAAGAACGGCTTTCACACGCGATCACATCAATTCCATGAATACTGCAGTGCATTAGTCAGTCCAAAAGCATTAACCTGAAACTCATAAGTGTCCCATAACAGTTCTAAACACGGTAATGAAAGTCTTCCTCGCGGAATCACGAATTTGATGAATAACCAGACCGTAAATCATCTTCGAATAACAACAACTAATAACCTGCAAGCTGTATCAAATACGTACATTAATCCTCGTAATGGATATCATTCTTGATTGCGTCAACTTGTTCCAGTCTCGTAATCAATGGACATGTCCGGAATGATCCATCAATTCTTTTTCACAAACAATACCGGACTCCCACGCGAACGAGCTCGGTCGAATAAAACCTTTCTCTGACAACTCTTGCAGTTGCTTGGACAATTCCTTCATTTCGGATGGTGCTAAACAATATGGCGCGCGCGCCACAGGTGCATCATCGGGAATAAGATCAATATGGAATTCAAACGTTGTATGGGTGGTCAAAGTCCAAAGGTAAATCTTGGAAATGGCCTCAGAAAAACACGGAAAAACTGGAAACATCTACATCGCTTCCCTGTCGATTCTTGTTCCAGTTACTTGAGCTAAGAATAGCTCACAACCCTTCTCGATATACTTTTGAGCCTTAATGCAAGAAACGATCTTCAATCGGGAATTATTTCTATCGCCTTCGATAACCAATGTCTTACCCTCCAGGGGAATTCTAACCTTTTTCTCTCCACATAAATAGCGCATCATATCGGATAACCAAATCCAACCTCCATAATGACATCAAAACTTCCTAGTTCTATTACCATTAAATCGATTGGAAAAGAATGGTTTAAAAGATTAAGTGTACACCCTATTAACACATTATTGGTACTTACTACTTTTCCATCGGCCAATTCGACTTCATAGCAAGTATCTAACTCAACTGGTTCTATATCAATAAGGGTACTAAAATTTGTAGACACAAAAAAAGTTTTTATTATCGCACCCTCGAATCAAATAAAGCAGTAGCAGTATCGATTATTGAGTAAGAATGTACCAGAATCGACTTTCGTAACGTACTGACATGCCATAACTCCCCAACTTATAAGCAGCACCTCGTTAATTTACCTCCACCTTGTTCCCAGTGTTCTTTTACAACTAAGGCAATCTATCTTTCGTGACCTTTCATTGCAATAAAACAAGTCACAATCTTTCTGTCGAGGCTCCAACAGAGCAGCATCTGTGCCCAAATACCACACTTACCACATTTACCTCCAACAATCCCCAGCATGCTTCTTATTCTTGCACTTTGGACAAACTTCGTTGTCATTTGGTGCAACATTGGTCATAGCTCCAGCATTAGCCCTTCTTTGGTTTTGCCGACGATTGTAATCACGTCGGTTGTCACCACGACCACCACGATCTCCTTCACCTTTCATCTTTTCACCCTCAGAAGCCTCATCAGTCTTGTCTTGTATTATTTGTCTCATGAGCTGATAAGCCATACGGACAGCCTCATTAATACTAGCAGGCCTCGATGATGTCACATCACCACGTATATTCTTCGACAACCCACAAATATACTGCTCCACTTTCACCTGCTCAGGCTCCATCATTCTAGGATACAACAAGGCCAATTCATGGAATCAGTTTGTATACCCATCCATATCAGTCCCTTTTAACTTCAAGTTGTACAATTCTTGCTCTAGCCTTTGCAACACACTTCGAGGACAAAATTCCTCTGTCATCCACTTTCTCACCCCAGCCCATGGAGTACCATTAGCAGCATCAATACCATGAATCAATCCTTACCTTCCATTTCACCAAGTCAATGGCATGACCTGGAGAGTAGCAGTTGTAAAATTTCACATATCATTTCCTTGCATCACTGATTTGAAACACAGATTCTAATTTCTCATAAAAGCAATGCAAAAAAGAGACAGTGAATATAAAAAAAAAAAAATTAAAAGAAAAGAAAAAATGAAAAAATGAAAAGTATAAACAAAAAAAAACAAAAATACAAAAAAAAAAAATAAATCAAAAAATCTTAAAACCACTGACATAGACCTAACGAGCACTTCGATGCCTTTAAAAGGTTATGGGTTACACTTCATGAATGTTATGTAAGTACACCCAGTAATTTCGGGCGTTGCTAGTCTGGCACCACCAACTCCAGCACCTCCGGCTCAAGCACCACCGGCTCTAGCACCACCGGCTCCAGCACCACCGGCTCCAGCACCACCGGCTCTAGCACCTCCAGCTCCAGCACCACCGGCTCCACCACCACCAGCTCCACCACCACCGGCTCCACCACCACCGGCTCTAACACCACCGGCTTCATTACCACCGGCTTCACGGTTCATAGTTGCCATAAATTCAGCCATAGATGCGGCAACTTGTTCCATAATAACCTCGCGCATACGTGCCTCAGACATTGCTTTTGGCGGCATGATCCTGTTACAACACAAATTAAATCATAATAAAAATTCATTCGATGATTGTATTAAGCAAAGGAACAATTTAGAAGAAACAAGAAAAGAAAGGTAACAACCACACAACATAGAATTAGAACCAAAAGATAGTCATTTCATTAATCACAAACAAGTTATAAGTTGCATTGTCATACATTACATGTCACCATCTAATGTTATACAACTCTAAAAGACTAGTTCTACTAACTGAAATTGCAGTTTAGTTAGTGATTTACAAAAGATACTGCAAATGATAAACTAATCTATTAAGAGTCACTAGGTGGTCTACATGGCTCGAAAGGTCCGTCGGTCCCATCAGAAGTAGAGTTCTTTGATTTCGTTCTCGGACGCTCGGTATCCTCATCATCAGATAGCGGCTTTGAAATAGCCACAATACGAACCATATCTAAGTAAAACATCTTATTCCACACTCGGGACTCATGCAACCTCCTCTCGGCAGTATCACGCTTCATACGAGCCCACACCAACTTAGTCTCAGTCTCAGCCAATCTTTTCTTAAATGTGGCATTCTCCCCACTCTCTAATACCGACATCCTCTCAAGAACATTACCCAAAGCACGCTCGACATTTTCCAAATCATGATTAAGTAACTCCCTTTCTTTTTCCCCAATTTTATCCTTGGACTTAAGAAGAGCAATCTTAGTTTGGCACGTACCCAACTCAGCCTCCATGACTCTAGCTTGTGCCCATGACGCATCTAAATCACGCCTTTAGGCCCACGGTCCTAATCCATCAACATAAGATGAGTCACGAGCAGAAGATGACTCTCCTACCTCAAATAAGCCCCTCAGAAAGTCGCGAATAGCATAAGGCTTTTGGCTAATAGTCCCAACAGTAACCTCGGGTGCAACATCGACCTCCTCGTCCTCTGACTCAGAATCAGATGACACAGAATCAGATGACACATCTCCGGGTGGCGAGGTTTTGCCACCCTCCACCTCATAAGGAAATATCAACTCAGCATCATCATCGAGATCAATCTTAACATCTTCCTCTGGTTCCTCTTCAGGATCTTCTTCAGGATCTTCTTCATCATAATCAACCAAATCAATATCGTCGGGAATGTCAACCATTTCGTTGGGATCATGGATATCCACAACTTGGTTCGGCTCGGGAACAACTGGGTTCACTTCGGGAATAGCTTCGTTCGGCTCGTTAAGATGATTAGGGTTCTCCATGACAATCTGCGTCGTATAAATATCTCGTATTAGTATTAAATAATTACATAATTAACATTTATATTCAAATAAATGAAAATTTCATATTATAACATATATATTTTTCCATATATATATCGATAAATAAATCCTTCTCATTCTTGTCCATCGGTAATTCGGAGATTTCGCTTGCACAGTTATAGTTAAAAGATTTCAAAAATCCTTTCGTTCATTTTTTTTTGAAAATCTTTTGTTCTCTATAACTTAAGCTCTTGATACCAATCTGTAACACCCCCATTTTCATATATCAGCGGAAGGGTCATTTGGGGTGCTACGTCTTAATACAATAACTCAAGCATAGAAAACGACTCGAAAAGAGACGTTTTTAAATATAACCATTCGAAATAAAAAGTTTCACAACATAGGTCCCAAATATTTTTATAATCAATACATCATTTTCAAATGTTTTCTTCGAATGATTTTCTTTAAATGGGCCTTCAAAATATTTATTTCATTAGCTTCTCCAAAATCTTCATCACCGAATTACCTTCAAGGACCTGAGATAAAACATGCTAAAAAGTCAACAAAAATGTTGAGTGAATCCATAGAGTTTATATATATATATTAAATTCCGAACACAAGTATCATTTCTTAAAAATCATCAAGACATAACGATGTGGCTCAGACAAAGTTATAGGGGGGATTATTATAAGCCTCATGACATTGAACGTTACCATATAATAAAAATGCCCACTATACACCCTCGTTGTGAGTGCATATTACTCTCTATACAACGCATCCGTAATGTTATTTTCCCGACACATGATGATAGCCAGTCATCACGGATTAGAGGTGGCAACCTCCAAATAGTACTATTTCATGTATAAGCGGCTACCATTACCCGGTAGTTAACAATTCATGATTTCCGCGGGTCTTTTATCTAGCGAGTTAAGCTAACTTATAATAATCAAGGCTACTAGCATACATTCGGGTCCCTTGTGTTCTATTTTTAAAAACAAGCATGTTATCCCCCTCGCGGGTTTATAAAACAATTAAAGTATTAAAATGCGAGGCTATGAACTCACCGTGATAAGACGTGACGATCAAGAAATCACGAAAGCAAGGAACGTCAAAAAATAATCAACCGCGACCTAAAATAACGGCGCGTATTAAATTAAAGTCGATAATATTTATCGATATCATTACATATGTAATAATAGTATATTGATCAATTAGTTTAGACATTGCATACTTTTTGAATTTTCAAAATACAAGTAGTTTTATTTTAAATCCAATAAAAATTGTGGAGTCCACATGAGCCCAACAAGCCCATTAGTAGGCCCATTATGATTATTTGGGTTGGAAACCTTAAAGTCTAGATTTTAAGGTATAATTTATAATCCAATAGGTTGGCCTAATAAGGCCCAAATGGTTTAAACTTACATATTTAGGCTTATAGTGGTTATGTTAGTTATATTGGGCTTTTGGGCCCAATTCAACTTAAGGCACCCTAATTCTAGAAATTTACGGGTCCGGGCTTCGGGTTAGTCTTAAGATCAGTATATCAACCATTTTATAAGTCCCGACAAGTGGGTCCTACCACCCCGGGTTTCTACCCAAAAGTTATTTACAAGTTTTCCCGCTTTTTAATAAAAAGTTTATAATTTTTATCTTATGAAAGTTGCCGAAATTTCTAAACCGTAAAGGGTGTCGACTTCATTTTTACCTTCCCGGATTCATTTATGAGTCTATTTGATTGATTTGAGGGTTTCATTATTAAACTTATACCAAAACGTGGTCTAATGGCCCAAGTTCTACACTAGTGTCAAAACTGATTTTGGCCTGCTTATTTCGGTTTCACCGTTTCAGCCGCCATTTACAAACCGTAAGGAACTGGAAAACCATCCAATTATATTAGGTTCTACATAGGTTTAGATACAACTCTTAGTTTTACCTATTTAGGGATCAGTATATAAATTTTATGAGTTCTGGGTCGTGCAAAACAGTATGTCTGTTTTTAACCAAATCTACCATTTCGGCCATAACTTTCTCATTAGGTATCGTCACGAAATGGTCCACCCGGAAAATCATCACAATACATTTGTCTACAACCCTATGAGTCCAATACACATTCACAACCTACTGATCTACTTCAAATCCCACGTTCTTCTAGTGATCAAAATTTCCTAATGCTAAATCCATTGTAGGGCTCATATAGCTTCATTTTAAGAGATCAAATCATGTGTACAATGTCCAAACTCAACCAAAACCAAAATATACTTTCATTTACAGAAGCTAAATATACAAAATACATATGGTAAAATAAAATTTTATAAGGAAATATCAAGAGTAAAACCTTACAAATGATCAAGATGTAAATTTTTCAAATGACCACTTCCAAAACCAAGCTTATTAAATCACCCACTACCACTAGAGCATCATCACCAATGCATGCATAGCCTCTTCAAAACATTGACTTAGTTCAGCCCCTAAACATCACAAACACAAGGTTTTATGGTCTTCAAATGTAGCCCTTTATATAAGGAACAAGATGATGCAAGAATCCGAGAGGTTGATATAATTTTTTTTTGTGAATTTTAGTGTTTGTGTGGGTGATGGTGGACAAGAGAGAGAGCAAGGAAAAGAGATGATAAATTTTCTTGTGAAGCTATGAGAGGAGTGAATAAAAATTGGTTTTATGTATTCTTGACATTTGCAATTTCTTAAACAAGTGTCTTATGAACAAGTGCTCCCAAAGTGTCACGCCTCCTATGTGGTGTTCTTACAAATTTGATGTTTTATTAATCTTTTTATTTTTTGTGTTTAGGGTATAAATTTAATATAGGTAGGTAATAGGTAGGTAGTTTTGAGGCTAACGGGTATCAACGATAAATATTCCGATAGTGTAGGCGGAACCACGAAGTGAAAATGAACAAAGTAAAAATATTTCTACATTAATTGGGATACTTTTCTGAAAATTTTTAATTACGTACGGTACAAGACGAATAATAATTATAAACATTGCTCGTAAATGCGCGTAACACGAAAAATAAAAACGAATGTAATAAAATTATTTATATGGCATTTTGAGAATATAAGCGTCGATGCATAACGTAGAATTCGCCGGTTCTTTGTAAACGTCACGTAAATTACACATGTAAGCCCTAATTCTCCCGGTTAGTTGTGAGTTCATATCTCAACATAAAAATGAAAAATATAATTAATACTCGAGAATAAAATAACAACCTGAAATTGACGGATTGTCACAGTTAGGGTTATCTCTAAATTGTTCAATAAGTTCTTCACCTCATCATTTTCATACTATAGTTTAAACAGTGTTTTCAATGGCAGATCCAAATTCACCAATTCCAATTGCTAGACGTGTTGTGGATGAGTTGATTGAGTTTAGTGGGGAGACTGAACCTTCAAGATATATGAATTTCTTCAAGTTGCAACAGATCTTTGAAGGTTGTTGTTTCATTTAGCGCATGCGTGATGAAGCTCAGAGTTCAAGGAGTTGCCTAGCTTAGTTGAATGCCATGATATCTGAGTTGGAAGCCATGAATGATGCATAGGAGTTATTTGATAGTCTAATGTGTTTGAGGGATGATAAGCGAGTTGAGAGTGAGAAGCTTTCGTTGTTGAATGAGATGATTGCTATGGTGGAGGAGGATATTGCTACCAAAGAAGCCCATGTTAGTTCTGGTTAGGGAAGGGATGCAGTATCTTTTGTTTTGGTAGTCTTGTTTTATGGTTGTTTAGCCTTTATAAAATCTATGTTTGGGTTTGTAGTTTGGATCTTTTGGCTTTTGATGAATATAAAACTTATCGTGTTAATCTAAATGGATGTTATTTTTTTGTTAATGTTTTTTGCTTATTGTTTGTGTATGCTGTGATGATCTATGATTATTGGAAGTGGTTGGTTTGGTTTAGTTTATGTTTAATGTCATTTAAATTGAAGCTTGTATTAGGCCATGAATCAGTGTTTTATGTTTTTGTTTATGTGTCATGATTTAAGTAATTTATGGTCTGCAAAATCAGTTTATAACACAATGTAAAACACACTATAAGATCATATGCTCAAGTTCATTTAGTTAAATACAGGTATGTTTAAAAATCATCTCTAATACTATAATGCATTATGATTAATACTATAACACACTAGTATTATTATTATTACACAATACGTTTAAAAATCATCTCTAGTACTACTAATTATAAACTATAATGTACTAGAACTAATGCTATAATGCACTAGAATTAAAAGTATAATTCACTAAGAAAAAAAACTATAATGCAGTAGAAAAAAACTATAATGCAATAGGAGTGAAACTATAATGTACTAGAAATAAAAGTATATTGCAGTAGGAATATATCTACAATCCCACTAAAAACAAAGCAACTTTTGCATTTATGAGCTGTATTCTGTAACATTTTTTTTACAATTGAAATGTTGTTAAAAAATAAAAAATATTAAAAAAATATTCAAAGTATTTATATTGGAGTACTTGATATCAACCTAGATCCTTTAGGCTGAGAAGCTTGTTGCTTTCGAGCAGCTTTTTCCTTTGGAGCAACTTGTACCTTGGGCTTCTTGGATGCAGGTTCATTTGTACAAGTTCTTTTATTGTGTCCTTCCTTACCTCTACACAAACCACAAGTCCTCCTCTTGGCTAGTTCTTCAGCTGTAACTTCAGCTACAGGCTTCATTCTTGAAAAGCAACCCGTACCTTTAACTTTGCTAAGATTTGGATTTCCAATAAATACATTTTCAGGCTCATCAACACCAAGCATAACACTCATCACAGCTTTGCTACTAACTTTCGGAACCGTTGGTACATCAATTTCTGCTTGATTCAGCAACTCTTTCATCTTGTCTTTGTATATATGCAACTTGTCCAAGTCATGTACCAAATGATCAATAAAAGATTCAAAAATCTGATAAAGCTCTAAGACTTCACTCTGTACTACATCTGATGCACCAGTAATTCTACGACGATCAAAACTTGAAGGCTTTACATTCTTTAACCAGCTTTTATGTAAGTAGGTTTTTGGAAACTCCTTCACATTATTCATCCTTAAAACATAAAAAGCGTGACGACATAAAAGCCCATAAGGCTCGTAACGATTACAGCTACAATGAAGCTTCATCTCAGACTTGCAAAACTCAACCTAGAAACAAAAAAGTATTAGGAATGCAGTATATACTCTACTATAATGCACTAAAATTATAAAATATAAAGTAGTAAGATATTTATATCTAAATTGCAGTAGAATATAGGGTATAATGCAGTACGATGTAAAGTATAATAGAGAAGGATGTTAACTTAAAACATTCTTAACAACACCAGCTATAGAATTCTAAATTACAGCTAATGAAGTAGAATATAAGTTTGTGATGGACTACATCTACTGCAGTATAGTTTATAAATAACTGCATTAAGCATAAAAATAAGATTCATAAATTTTTTTGCTCAAGAAAACAAAATTGGACTAACCACCTCCCATTCCTAGGGAAAGATTTCAAGCTAGACACATTATTAAGAAGATGAGATTTAAATATTAAGAGATTTGTATGTTTATATATACGAATAAGATAGATGGGATTTTGAGATTTTTTGAAATGTGTAAATAAAGATAAGATAAGATAGGAAATTTTTTTTAAATGTGTGGTATATACTTTTATATAAATATAAGATGCTATAAAATCTACTAATCAACTTACTGCATTATGAGTTTTGAAATAAACTTATAAACTATAAAGCAGTAAGATATTTATAAAGTAGAATGCAGAAAAAATTAAGCTATAATGCAGTAGGATGTAGACAATAATGTAGAAGGATATAACTAAAAACATTTTCAAACACTAAATTTACAAAATCGTGGATGGAATTCATACTTGATAAAAAGGAAATTGGTTTGAACCCTTAAAAATATGAAACTGGGTATCACGAACCGAATATGTTTCTGTATTCTCAGTTTGAACAGCGAATAAAGCAATACAATACTTATACGAAGCAAACATCTCATCTTGCACATCGAAAAAAAGTGTTCCAGTATATAACTTGCACGCTTCTTTCTCCATTGAAAGATCTGTTTTGAAAGCTGGTTTTTTGTATCTTGAATCAGGATTATTTTTCCTTTCGATATACCTTTGATAATCAATAGCAGTGTCATAATGGCTTAAGAATTCAATGAGAGTAAGATGTGGGCTGATCCGTTTACCAAAAAAATGGTTCTCGCTTTTAGATCTTGAAGTAGTACGCATTAGCCCAGCCATATGAACATCCGTTAAATACGCGGGTATCCAACTTTCCCTCAAGTCAAACATATCACCCAACCATTTGTTTTCACCAAGTTCAAACTCATTTATCATACACTCCCATTCTCTTTCAAAAATTTCAGACAAAATCTGGTCTGTCCACACAATATCAGAAATGCGTCTTTTAAAATCTGTCCTATTACATAGTGCAGGGCCAACCTATAAAAAACATAGAACTGTGAGTTAAAACTTCCACTGCACATAGTTTAAACTGAATAGCATTACACACTGTAAAAAACCAATTTATAATGTGTACTGCATAAACAAATATCAATGTACCGCATTATAGTGTATATCCTACTACATTACAATTTACACTATAATGCATCAGTGATTCAATGATAATGCATTAAAAGCATATTGATTACTCGATAACAATTTATAAAACTAGATACCTTCATGCCCAACTTTATCATGATGTGCCACATACAGAGACGGTGCCTTGTATCAGGGAAGCATTCAGCAATCTTCATTGACGGATCTTGATCAGTGACAACAACTTCTGGATCCTTCCCAAAAGCTTCTTTGAATTGTTTAAGCAACCATATGTAAGCTCTAGCAGCCTCATCAACAAGCAAACCAGAAGCAAATGTAATGCAACGGTTATGATGGTTAATTCTGGTAAACAGAACAAAAACCATTTAATACCTATATTTAAATAACATATTAAAATATTAAATAACAGATTTAAATAGACAACTTTTTAAAGATAAAATAAGTAAATGTACTTGTTAGATCAAAATGTGGCATCAAAAGAAACTATATCACCAAAAGTAGCATAGTTCCTGATAGCTTCTTCATCAGCCCAGAAAAGCCCAACCAACCGATCATCATCACCTACAAAAAAAACAAAAAAAAGTAAGAAACTTATAATAAATAAACAAAGGCAATAGCATTAAACTAATAAAAGATTTACAAATACATTCTAGTGCATTAATTTATATATTCTAGTGCATTTAGGTTTATATTCTACTTATAAATTAATGCACTACAATATATAAATTATTAATGCAGTACAAAATAACACATACAAAATTAAAGTATTATAATTAAGGTAAATGTTTTAGTTATAAACCTTAATGCAATACAAAAATAAACTATAATGCACTAAAATAAATAAAACACATAAAGAGCAAAAAAGCATCACCTTTAGAATAATTGGCATAAAAACTAGGAGAATGATGTTTTTGACTAAGCAACTTCTCGATAGCCATTTAAGCGTCTCGATCACCAATAAAAACACTAATCTTCTTCTTCTGATTCTTGCAGTCATTCACCGTCACACCAACCATATCAAAACCCCCATGGATCTGTTTCATTAACCTAAAACCTATAGTAGGACCAAAATCTACATTTGAAACTTGATATAGGAAATGTTGCTTTGTATAACCAATATTCCTTGAATTCTTCATAAATATCATGTCTTTTTCTGCTACAAAGGGATGGTTATGTCCTTCTATCAGACTAGTTACCTCAAACACATTTCCTATTCTCTTAATGGTAAGTGATGCTAAACATCCACACCTAAACGTAGGCTTCCTCCTAGTTTTCTTTTTCTTAGGATCTCTAAACCTTTCAAAACCATCACTCACTTCACTATGTACACATCTAAGCTCTTCACACCGGATTTCTCTTTAGGATTTGGAAGAAAACCTTCTCTTGTGCAATGGAAATACTTGGTTGTCGCATCACTAAAACCTACTGCCTTGTACTCTCCACCTCGTCTAACATCAAACCCCGCCTTTTTGCCATAAGCTACATAAAAACTATAAGCTTGGTCAATTGAAACAAACTGAGTTCCTTGTATAGGTTTCTCGCCATGTACTAAAATATCAGGATACCACGTCCTAGTACTATCTTTGCCAACAACATAAAAACCTACATGATCTCTAACTTTAACAATTTCAAAATAATCTTCACCTGTAAAATGAATGATAAGAATGTTAGAAATTCATTACATCATTTACTATACATCATTTACATAAGTCATTGTGGTATCCTTTGTAATGTAATGCAGTAAGATGTACACTAAAATGTAGTAGAATATAAACTACAATGAATTACAAAGTACATTTAAATATATAGTTCTTTAAGAACAAAATCTACTTCTTATGCTTTACTGTGTAATTGTCTAGCCACATCACTTAATGAGTTTTAAAACCTTAAATTATAGAACCTCTAGTAAGATACATCATAGGACTTAATTTCTACTGCATTAAGTGCATTAACTAGCACTTCACTTACATGTGGTTTAAACCTAAAAATATAAAAAAACTCCTATATTAGTACATCACGTCTTAAATCTACTACATTTTCAGTGCAAAACTGTAGCTTTATCAAAGTTGGTACCATATCAGTTTCATTTGAATAATATGAAACAATTCAAATAAGGTTGTTTCATTTCCTCTAGCACATGAATTACAATTACCAGTTATATTACTACATCATAGTCTAAAATCTAATGCATTACAGTGCAGAACAATATGCTTTGTCAAAATTGGTACCAAATCAGTTTCATTTGAATAATATGGAAATAAGTCATCTATTTCAGTTCAAATGAGGTTGTTTCATTATGTAGCACATGAATTACAAACTACATTTAACTTATAAGTTCCATAACAACAACAGCTACATATTACTGCATTAAATAGCATTCTCTAGAACATCACAACAAGATCAGGCATTCAAAAAATCAAAATCCTACTACATCTAATACATCTAACAAAATAATATACTACATATACTACATCTACAAACTACATTCAACTTATAACTTCCTTAACAATAACATCTGCATATTAATGAGCATTCTCTAGCACATCACAACATGATCAGGCATTAAAAAATAATAATGTAAAGTCAAAGCCTGAAAATTAAAATCCTACTACATCTAATACATCTACCACATCTAACAACAAAATCTACTACATCTACAAACTAAATTTTAACTTATAAGTTCCATATCAACACAAACTACATTATTCTGCATTATAGAGCATTATCTAGCACATCACAACATGATCAGACATTAAAAATCAATAATGTAAACTCAAAAGACTGAAAAACAAAATACTATTACATCTAATACATCTACTACATCTAACAACATAATCTACTACATTTACTACATCTACTAAATCAATAACATATAAAATCATAATAAAAAGTGATAAACATAAAAAAGTTAAAGAATTTCAATAAGATACTTACAAGTTAGACAAAGAGGATGAACTACATTCGTTACTTGTTGATGATTCAATAGATATCTGTTAAAAAATCAATGAGATGAGCTGTGATCTTAAACAATCACAGTTAACAATAAGAAACGGTGGTTAAAGGTGGGGAAGGTGGTGGTTAAGCGTGGTTAATGGTGGGAACAGTGGGGAAGGTGGTGGTTATCGAGAGGTTCGGGGAGATGTTATCGAGAGGTTCTGGGTTTTGGGTTTGTGTTGTGTGTGAAAAAAACATATTATATAGTGTTGAAAAATATTTACAACTATTACCCTTATAGTTTAATAAAAAATACAGAATTACCCCTGACATTTTTAAAAAAAGGTGGGGGATAATGGGACACATGGCGGCTTGTGGTTTCACCCTACCTTTTTTATTATAAAATCTTTTTTATTTTACCCCAACTATATATATATATATATATATATATATATGGGACCGTTCTTTGCAGAACCATTTTTTTGTACAGAACCTACAGAACCAACTTTGGACCAATAAGAATTTAGTATTATTAAATCATTTTATTTAATTCAAAAGGGTAAAATAGTAAAACACATTTTCACTTTCATTTTGAATTTTTTTTAAAAACGTTTTTATTAAGCCTTAAATTTTCAGAATTTTTTTTTTCAGAATTAATTTTTTATTAAATTTTTCAGCAAATATATTTCAAAAAAATGAGGTGCATATATGTTTTTTTAAATATTATAAAAATTCATATATGTTTCTTGCATACATGTCTAAAAAAATAAAGTGTATATGTGTTTTTTTTTCTTTTATACAATTGTTTAGCCATGAAACTTGTTTTTTTCTTAAAATGATAATTGCATATATGTTTCTAGTGTACATTATTCCAAAATTTTATACAATAAACATAAATATGTACATTTAATCTCTAAATTTATAAGAAAGCAAAAGCATAAATATAAATACAGTACACAAAATTTGATATCAAATGAAATACAATTCAAATACAAATGTATATTGTTAAATATAAATGTGCACTCTTGAAATAACATGCGTGAACTCTTCGAGAACATATATGCACAGCTTCGAGAACATATATGCACGGCTTCGAGAACATATATGCACGGCTTCGAGAACATTTGTGCACATTCCAACTTTTTGTGAGCACCTGATCTTGCCTTGACTACACAAAAAAAAAGAATTATTATTATAACATTATATTATTATTTAATTATCAATCACCAGCAAGTAGGTAAACAATCCCATACATAACGAATAGAATCACCAAGTCAAGTCAAACTAATATAAAATTACAAAACTTAGTAATTTTGTAATTGTAAGGTATAAAATTTAGGGTAATGAGTATCAGTCACACATAATAGTACCATATCGTAGAGTTTCAAGACACCATAAATGTTTCAAAAATTGTAAGCAAACAGTACCAATGTTTCAAAAATGTACCAGATATCTACAAAACTAAAAAATCAATAAGATCCTTGTACAAAATGTACCCACATCACCACAGCCAGCGAATTATACAATCCTTCAAATTTATTGTTTGGCCTACAAGGCTACAATAGCCTGTTGACTAAGTTGCTTATTTCAAATAGCAACTCAAAACTTAAAAATCAGTCCCTGTGTATTTTCTTATACATACCAACTACCAAGTAAACACCATGTAATGTTAAAGAATAAGAGAATAGATCAGACTTTCAATATCACATAAAAAACACATATACATTTTACCAGGCATGTCCATTGAGGTACAATTACACTTGAAAATAACTCTATGACAGTTGTTTGCCTCCTATAATTATCTGGTAACACTTATCTGGACCATGTTCTCAATGTGACAATGAAACCTAAAGCAATACTCTACGCCCGAAGTAGCAGAGTCACGAAACAATAGTTCACAACAACGAAAAATGTGTAACTATTTCCATCCAAATACGACACTAAAACGGGTCCAAAGCCTAAATGAAAACATATGATTTTTTTTTGAACGGCAATTTTATTAAACACTAGCAAGGAGCTAGATCAACAACAAACAATATAAGGGTTTTTAAGCCGTATAATTGTTATGGGCTAGAAATCTTTGTATTTTGAATAAGTGGACAAGTGAAGCTTCGGCTTATGTAACAAATACTTTGTTATTCCTTATGTATCAGTTTTAAACGACTTTTTGGTCGTTCTATATACATCTTGTGTTATTGATCTTGAAGTACACGCCACCGGACCCTTATTCCGCTGTTGGACTCCCAATTTGGGGGTGTTACCGTGACATCGATAGCACTTAATTTACTGAATTAACTAGCCATCACTTAAGTGGTTTAACTCAAATATAAAAAAAAATCTATATTAGTACATCTTAGTCTTAAATCATACTACATTACAATGCAGAACAATTATGCTTTCGTCAAAGTTGATACCAAATCAGTGTCATTTGACATAATATGAAAAACAAGTCCATCTATTTACAGTTCAAATGAGCGTAGTTTTCATTGTATATACATCATTACAAAACTACATTTAAATTATAACTGTCTTAACAACAACAGTATATATTAAATCATTTAACCAAACGTCCAAACGAATGAGTTATAGAAATACACCCAAAAATTAGTATGATTTTAAAAAAAATATGTTTGTTTGTCACTTTAAATTTTTATGGAATAGTATATATTGGGTGTACCTATGGTCTACATTTAATACATCTACAAACTACTCTTTAAACTTATAAGTTCACTTAAAAGAATACAACTACCATATTACGGATTAAAAAATCCTACTACATCACAACATGATCTACTACATCTACTACATCTACAAACTACATTTAACTTATAAGTTCCTTAACAACAATAGCTACATATTACGGCATTAAAGGCAACACTCCCCAACCCCCACTCACGCTATTTTCTTAGGCACATACACATACATGGATCAGGCATTTAAAAATCAAATATCCTACCAGCAATCTAATACATCTACTTCATCTAATACATTAATTACATCTATACATTAGACCATTAACAACATAATCTAATACACTTCTACACATCTATAAACTACATTTATTCTCTTATAAGTTCCTTAACAACAAACAGGCTACATATTTCGGACAGTAACGAGCATTTCTCTAGAACATCAAACATGTGAAGGACATTAAAATCAAAAATCCTACTAATCCTAAATACTCATATCTACATCTAATACATTCTATAATCTACATACATAATCTTGTACATTTACTCTGCATCTACAAACTACATTACTGATAAGTTCCTTAACACTACAGCTACATATTACGGCAATTAATGAGCTTTCTCTAGCACATCACAACATGATCAAGCATTCAAAATCAAAATTCTACTACATCTACTACATCTAACAACATAATCTACTACATCTACAAACTGCATTCAACTTATAAGATCCTTAACAACAACAACTACATATTACGGCATTAAAGAGCTTTCTCTAGCACATCACAACATGATCAGACATTCAAAATCAAAATCCTACTACATCTACTACATCTAACAACATAATCTACTACATCTACTACATCTACAAACTACATTTTAACTTATAAGTTACTCATCAACAACAACTACATTATACTGCATTACAGAGCATTATCTAGCACATCACAACATGATCAGACATTAAAAATCAATAATGTAAAGTCAAAAGCCTGAAAATCAAAATCCTAGTACATCTACTACATCTAGTGCATCTAAAAAAATAAACTACATCTACTAAATCTACAACATATAAAAATCATAATAAAAAAGGATAACGGTAAGCAACGGTGATTAAATAATGACAGTTAAAAAGTTAAAGACTTTCAATAAGATACTTACAATTAGACATAGAGGCTGAACTACACTCGTTACTTGTTGATGATTCAATAGACATCTTTTAAAAAATCAATGAGATGAGTTGTGATCTTAAACAATGGCAGTTAACAGTAAGCAACAGTGGATAATGGTTAACGGTGGTTAAAGGTGGGGAAGGTGGTGTTAACGGTCAGGGAGATGTTATCGAGAGGTTTTGGGTTTTGGGTTCTAGTGTTGTGTGTGAAAAAAAACATATTATATAGTGTTGAAAAATAAATACAACTATTACCCTTGTAGTTTCATATAAAGTACAAAATCACCCCTGACGTTTTTAAAAAAAAAGGTGGGGGATAATGGGACACATGGCGGCTTGTGGTTTCACCCTATCTTTTTTATTATAAAATCTTTTTTATTTTACCCCAACTCTACACACACACACACACACACACACACACACACACACACACACACACACACACACACACACACACACATATATATATATATATATATACTCGGTTTAGCACACCTTACTCGCTTCATCCATAAAACCTCTTCAACTAAGCATTATTCATTCGGATCACGTTGTCTAATCGTAATGTTTTGGGTATCAAACTCCTTTATTCAAAATTCAAACCCCTCTTCACGAAATCCTATAAATCCAAACGACCATCATATTTTTTTATATATGAACTCCTTTCTTCCACTACCACTCCCATTCATTTCAAAAATCAAACCATCTCATTTTCCCTCTCATTCAATCCTACCAATCATATTCACCCATGAAAATCCTTTTGGAAATTTTAAGCCCCTTTATGATCGTCATCATCTCGCTCTTAATGCTTCTCTACTCGATGTTCAAGTTTTCACATGGAGATTAGTTTTTTGTTTTAGCTTTTTACATTACCATTGTATTTCATAACCTCTACATTGCATTAGGCATTGAAATGAAGTATATGTGATGCACTTCTATTTTCTTCGTGATTGTCGAGTGTTCTTTATTTATTTTTTTGGTATTATCGCCACCGTCACTCTTTAACTCGCCCGAAAAATGAATAAGTGGCAAAATAAGAACAAAAATAAAACTTGTTAAACTTTTGTTAGGACAACTCCCATAAGTGCTAAATATTATACACATATATAATAAAACAAAAACAAAAAATAATAATAATAAAAAAATTATTTGTTTTCCTCTGTTGGTTCCATCGGCTATAAAAGCCGGTTCCCTCCACAAGAAGGAACCGAAGGAACCGGACATCTGACAAAAAGAATATATCAGTCTTCTTTTTATCTCTTC
Organism: Tanacetum coccineum; assembly: GCA_026074375.1. Taxonomy (NCBI): domain Eukaryota; kingdom Viridiplantae; phylum Streptophyta; class Magnoliopsida; order Asterales; family Asteraceae; genus Tanacetum; species Tanacetum coccineum. Next base: position 6,162 of record BQNB010023268.1, on the reverse strand, counting down.
ACTTTTTTCATCCTTGTCCTCCTAAACCGCCATTGACGAACTTAACTCATCAATAAAATTTTCTTGGTAAAATCGTCTTTCAAATCGTGAAATCAACTACATTGTAAGTATTAAAATCTATTCTCATCTTTGATTTAATCTAGATTATTCATTTAACAAATTAGGGGTTGTCAATATTAGTTCTCATTCAGTCGATAAAATTTAAACGTAATTAACTATTTAAGATCTCCTTAGTTAGGAATTGCATCTTTTATTAATTAGAAAAACAGCTCATGCCTATGAACACGTTAACCGAATAATTTTTTGAAAAATTAAAAAGATAATTGATGTATTATGCCATTGTTAATACTCGTAAAAATACTCTATAATCCCAGAAACTTTGTTTCAAAGAGGTCGAAAGTAAACATAATTTTAAATCAATGTCAAAACACCATCATTTTGATATAATATAATTATTTCGACAACTATAGAACAATGAACCAAAAACCCACTTTTCACTCATTATGTTCAATTGCTTTAGGTGCCAAAAATGTCGAAATCCATCCACGTCGACCACAAAGATACCGCCTATTACATCCCTAAATGTCACCAAAACCCGAGCTTCAACGACGATGAAAAAGCCATCTATAAAAATCTTGAACGATGTTTCTTTCATGAAGTTCGTGTTGTTGATCTATCCTTTCTAGAGCTCGAACCCAACATCTAACAAATCTTCTCGACCGTCAAATTTGATTGCCTTTTAGACATCAATGAACAAATTTGTCCCGTATTCGTGCTCGAGTTTTACAAAAGTGTCCGCCTCTCTCAAAATTATAAAGAAACTATTTCCATCGTCTTCATCATCCAAAACTTTGAATCTCTATATGTCTTAAAGAATTCACTCGAATTCTTCATGTGCCATGCGAAGGTGTGTGTATGTTCTCAAATGAGTGGTCCATTGCTTCCCTACCTAATTGCGCCGACACCAGTCCAAACTACCTAACTCCCTTGGATGATCCGGTTGTGGTTCGAGATGCCATCTTCTACGAAATACCTCCACACACATACCGCAGAGTTAAAGGTAAGAAAGTTATTTCCGACCCTTTTCAAATGGTACTTTCAGAAATGAAGATCGAATTTAAAAGATGGGAAACTATTCTATGTGAAAATGTCATTTGTATCTCGGGATATAAGGATCACCCAAATGCTTGTCTCGTATACATGCTCTATTGTCTTGCAAACCAAAGAAAATTCAACCTTGCTTACTACATTGCCAAAAGAATGGCTAGTGTAATCAAGAGCGACTTCATGGTGCTCCATTATGCAATGCTCCTCACTCGTCTTTATAGGCATGTGCTCTCCATTCATCCATACCCTACTCCTAACATTCACATTCTTGTTGACCATGTCAGGGTTCCCCTCACCGAGGGTCGAGCCAATAGGATAATGATTGATGTGAAAAGGCCTCACCCGCAAAATCCTTTAAAATCATCATCATCACCTTCTCCCACTCCAAATAAAGAAGAAAATGATCTGGTGGACAACTACACCCTTGATCCGGTTGCATACATAAATCAACTTTCGCCCATTCCCGGAGGAGAATCTCCAGAATTTAAGCAAACCAAAAGGATGTTTAAATGCTTTGGTCATTTCCTATCTAACCTCAGTAAGAAGAAGTAGCAAGGATGTGCTAAAATGATGTGGGTGCCTTTTAAATGGTGTGTTTGGTTAAACTATTTGGGTATGAATACTTATTACTTTTCGTATTGTTGATGTTTGAACCCTTGAATGTTTGTTTGTGAACTAAATTTTTTATGTTTATGGTTGGTTATTATTTCATTCATGCTTCTTGATTATCCTCCCTATCTAGAATTAGGAGTGTTTGGTATAGTCGAATTTATAGGATCTAAGCGTTAGGTCTTTCTATGAGCCTTTTGCATCATTAAGGAATTCTATTTGATCACTATCTCAAATAAAAAATAGGATTAGAAATCATTTTCAACATATGTAGATTTTTTTGATGTTTAAGGATCATTGTTTGCAGAGGCTGGTTCCATCTGCAGCAAAGGACGGTTCCTTTGTGCAAATGGAACCGTCCCTGTCGGTTCTACAAAAGTCATTTCTGCGATTTTGGTAGTTAACATTTATATCCAACATCATAATTAGGCTTATTACATCTGTATTAAGGGGGTCCAATAGTTAGTTTTGACTTTTTTCACCTAAAAAGCATTACTAATGATTACTTTTAGAGAAAAACTAGTGGTTTTTTAATTTATTGTTTTGCATGGGATTAGTCTATAAGAAGGGACATTGTTTAAGATTGCAAATCACCATCCTCACAACATTTGAAACCTGCGAAAATCAGCCACAAAACCTTCCTTACTCATCTAAAAATGACTTCAAGTGCTTCCTCATCCACCAAAAATTCACCAAGGAAAATAGCTAGAACCAATGTCATTGACATTTCCTCAAATGAGTCTTCACCTCTTCAAGAAAAAAACCTCACTACCATAACAATCACCACTACTCTTGCTATATCCCTTACTCTCCCAAATACTAGCCAAACGCCCCCTTCACAACCTATCGAAGCCTCACCTCTAGCTCCAAGAACTCTCTTGTTTTTTACTCCACCAAGCTCACCTCACCCATTCTTGAACTCCTTCGATGAATTACCACCAAGAAGCACAAATCCACCACCTCTACCACTTTATCAAGCCTACTACCAAACACTCCCTCACACCACTCTCATGGACTTTGAGCCATCCATCCCGCCTACCAATCTTTCTAGGAGAAGTAACCGATTGTTTGCTCAACCGGAACCTTTTATGTCTCAAGAACAAATGTTAAAAGAGATGGGACAACTCCAAGACTTTTCCCAAAACATTTAAATTGCTCTTTTCAATGCACAAAGTGTGCAAAATAGTCTCTTACCTCCAATCACCTCTTCTTAAATGCCACCTCTACCAACATCACCCATCTCACCACCACATCAACAACCGCTATCCCACCATTTCGACCAATCTTTCCACCATCTCAAACCTTTGTCCCACTTGATCAATCTCTATGGATTGATGGAACCTCATCCTTCCCTCAATCTCAAGAGCACACGCGCCCCTATTACCAACGGACTCAAACTCTCGTTCATGAAGTTCAAGATGAAATGCGTTTTATGCTCAATCACATTCTTGATCGTCTCAACCACCTAGCCAACCAAAAACCATGAAATGGTGATTGCAAGTTTAAACGACTTTAGGTTTTTGGAAAAATAGATTAGTTAGTTAAGAAGATCATGATTTTAGTTTTTGTTGTTTAAGAACAATGTATTTTACTTCATGATTGTTATGTTCTCTTGATCATTAATGAAAGATTAGTTTATGCTTGTTAATCTCTTGCTTGTTAATGATCTTTGTTAAATTATAATTCAATGCTTGGCCAAATGATTGACTTGTTGTTTGATGTTGTATGATTGATCTATTCTTTGAATAGCCATTTCCCGCTAAAAGTAAGTTAAGCTGCCTGTTGCTTCAGGTCAGCCGGTTCCTTTCCATCAGGAAGGCCGGTTCCATTTAGCAGAGGAACCGGAGGGAACTGGCTGCACAGGGTTAAGAATTTTTTTTACTTTTCAATTATTCGTGAAAATTTTAAGAATACCCTCTTTTCATCATACAGTTTTTCCCCATCTAGGGGGGTTTATTTCTTGTTATTGAGACATATTACTAACATTTGTCTTTGTAGCATTCAAAATCCATTTAAATTTCTTGACGCCCCCATTTAGGGGGAGCTTTCGTCAAGGGGGAGCATAACATTTGATTTACTTTGAGTCATCATTTGACCCGACTTTTGTCGGTTCCTCTCATATTTATTCTTTAGCAACATTGCATTTTTCGGTTAGTTTTTCTTCGACGCTCTTTTTGTTTCGACAAAAACGGGAAGAAGGGAGTAAAAAACACAAATTTAAAACTTATAAATTTTATAATTTACTTCCAATAAGTTTATGTTTTGTCATCAACAAAAAGAGAGAGATTGTTAATACAAATAAGCCGTAAAAACGTTTATTTATATTTTACGATATATCCGTGTTTTGTTGATGTCAATCATAAAATCATCGTAGAAAATAAAGTTTATTCGTTTTTAACCAATAGGTTTCTAACTCTACTATTATCATTCATCATTTATCATCATATCCATCATTCACATTATACGTCTACATTATTTCACATTTCCAAAAAACTACACTTTTCATATTAAAATTTGTATATTTTTCTACAGATTTGGTTACTTTGTTCAAAATATATTCTTACCTTTGTTTTTCAAATAAAGTAAAAATTTAGTATTAAACCATTTATCACTTCAAAACCCTCATTATACACAGAATCAATAAATCATCTTAGACTTTCTTTGTTTTAAAAGTCATGTATTTATTTGCATCATAGGTGACATCATCATACAAGATCACACAAAATATTTTAAGATTTGATATTCTAAAATTCATATTTTATGTCAGCCAGCCAGTTCCATCTTCTTTCCTTAGCCGGTTCCCTTTTGCAGAATGAACCGCCAGAACTGGTGAACAGCGAGAGCCGGTTCCACGGGTTTACACTGGCCGGTTCCCTTCTGCAAAAGGAACCATTTCTCTTGTTTTGGCATCCATTCTCTCATACATTTCATTTTGCATTTATCTAACCTCTAATCTCATATCATGTTTCATATCATATTAAGTTTTGGTGATTTTCTTAATAGGAGAAGATGTACTGATTTTACATACGGGATAAAGCTCCAAGGCTCACTTGTTGCAAGCATTCTCCATCACATGAAGATCTAACTACTGATCTTGCATCATCATTTCATTCATCATATTCATTCAAATTAACTCTTGTAATGTGTCGAGGGTTATTAGCGAAATACTAGTAGGTTAGTAGATGGTATTTCGGTTGTATATTGTAAGGTGTGTTCTATCTTTGTTAGAACTTAGTGGTTAGCTTAGTACCAAATAATGAGTAAGCTTTGTAAGTTTAGTCCTTCCTCATTAGGACTAAGTATTTAGCTTAGTACCGAATAAAGGGTAAACGATGTAGGTTTGGTTCTACCATGTTAGAACTCGGTATATAGCTTAGTACCGGATAAAGGGTAAGCAACATTGTGAGGCTTCTCTGCCAATTGAAGGAGTTTGGTGTCTAGTGATTACGAACTCTCGAGTAGGTGACTCGGGGAGTAGAGTAGGGCAAGAAAAGAGTCCTTGTACTCAAACCACTATAAATACTCGTGTCTTATATCCTTTACATTTATTGCTTGTATATTTCTTTATGCCTTTCGATATGTTGTTTTCTTAATTCTAGCTTCATCTAAATAACAAATAATTGACAAAGATTTTTAAAACTTAAATTTTAAATTGTTAAAACTATTCAACCTCCCCCTTCTAGTTTTCCATAATTGGTATGAAGAGTAGGTTACTAAAGACTTTTTATAATATACTATATTTTAAAATCTTTAACAACCGATCAAATAAATTTTGAAAACTACAAAGAAGGATTTTTGTCGGATATAGTCATCATTCTAGATCTATTTTCCTTATGTCTTTTAATCCTTAAAAGAAGCTTGGTGGATCATTAAAAATGATCACGGATTCTTGACAACAATTCCAGAGTTCTATTACCTCAAGAAGCTACATCTTGAAAAGGTACATTTTAATACTTCAAATATATGGATCGTTATTTAGTTAGTTTAGTTAAAATATATAGCCCAATCACAAAATCTCTTTTGTGCTAAAATTTGGTTTCAGGCCTGTTTGGCCGGTTCCAACGGTTCCATTGGTAAATGGTATCGGTCAGTATTAGCTAAGGGAATCGGGCTATCATAAAAATATTTAAAACAAATTAATTTTTTGGGCTAAACTACCTAAAAGAAATCATCCTTTCGAAAAATAAGAGCTTGGATCAAAACCTATTAATCTCTCAAAAGTATTTTCATCTGAAATAAAAATAAAATTTGCATATTATTCCTGGATCAAAAATATTGTGGGCTTAAAACAAAAAGTTACATCTTTTCAAAATCTTGGTTGGAATTATATTCATCATGAGTCCATGTGGATTCAATCTCTTGCTAATCGGACTTAAGCTCTAGAAGGTACGTTTTCAATATCTTATCTTCGTATATGCTCGTTAAATATATGATATGTGATTATAA
>BQNB010023267.1:0-53639 GCA_026074375.1 Tanacetum coccineum | reverse complement strand
CTCTTGAAACATTGAATACGGTGACTTCTCATGATGACCAAAATACCCTGTGGTTTGCCGATATAGCAAATTACCATGCGGGGAATTTTCTTATCAAAGGAATGTCAACCCAACAAAAGAGGAAGTTTTTCAAGGATATTAAGCATTACTTTTAGGATGATCCCTATCTCTTTCGTACATGTGCAGACCAAATCATCCGTAGGTGTGTATTTGGCCAAGAAGATTTTGAAATCCTCAAAGCTTGTCATGAAGGACCCACCGGGGGCCATCATAGTGCTAATATCACCGCTCAAAAAGTATTTGATGCTGGTTTCTTTTGGCCTACAATTTATAAGGATGCTTACGAATTGATCAAATCTTGTGATGCATGTCAAAGACAAGGCAAGATTTCACATCGAGATGAGATGCCTCAAAATGCAATCCAAGTTTGTGAAATTTTCGATGTTTGGGGTATTGATTTTATGGGACCTTTTCCGTCGTCTAGAGGAAACAAATATATTCTAGTAGCCGTTGATTATTTTTCTAAATGGGTTAAAGCCAAGGCGCTCCCTGTAGGTCCTTATAAACAGGATCTGAATGAGCCTTTGAATGACTTATAGTCCTTTAGATAAATCCAAAGAAGCTATGAGAGACGATTACCGAGAATACAAATATTGACGCGGAATATCAATATCTATACCAAGATGAACACAAGAACAAAATACTAATCTTGCTATTACTATTACTATTTGATTGTAAATGATCAATCAACACACACATATATCTGATTACAATACTATTCTACGTTCCTTTTATAAGATTAAGGAACCCTAAACGCGTTAAGAGATAATGCTTATCTCTTCCTAGAATAACGCTAAGAGATAACTATTACTATAATTACAACCAGACTTAACTATTTGACAAAACAGTATTAACTTTAATACTGCCAGACCTAAGTTAAAGCTGGCAGACTTAACTTGCTCTACCAGACTTAACTTCTATTACTAACAGTACTAACTATCCTTATCAGTACTAACTATAACTAACAGACTTAACTTTAATACTAACAGTATTAAGTCCGTTTACAATATTTTCCTAACAAGAGGCAATTGAAGCAATTAATCACAGAGGTCATCAACAAATCATCAATCTAAGACTACTATTGTAAGTGATTTCATCTTATTTTCTTCTTAATTTTGTGTCTAGGGTTTTAATTTTGCTTAAATTAAATAATTTGGGGATTTTAATTTTTCCTATTATTTTCGAACAATTAGAACTAAGATATAGAAATATATAACTATTATGATACTTAGAAAGCATAATTGAAGCGATTTAGCAAAAATCATTTTTTGCCAAAAACCCCATTATGATTTTTGAATAAAACCTCATTTTTAGGAACTTTTCAAAACCATGTGTTGTTTAACTACATTGTTAATACAACGCAAAAACATATTTTTTTTTTGCATTAGGTCTCACGAATGTATATACGAGGTGCTTAATTTATAAGCATTTTTCGTTCCATTCATCTAGAGCAATATCAAAAATAGGTTGTGCATGAAGGTTTGCTTATTATTAGTATTATCACTATTTTCCTTTTGGTTGAGTCAAGCAAACCGCACACCCACATCAAGTCCATATAGACACACACGTAGATATCACATTATATTTTACTTACATCACTTGTATTTTTCGCTTATCGAGTCATCATCATTTATTTATTGGTGAAATCACGACACAAATTAATCAAATGGATTACAAACAAACTCAAGAATACCTACCTAGAATTCATCGCACAAGAAGAATGGATGAAGATCTTAGGGAGTCTTACCTTAATCTTGAAAAATGTCTATTCCATGAAGGAAGAATCGTTACTCCATTCTTTATTATGAAAACAACATGCTTCCATTCTTTGAAGCTGTAGGGCTCAAGCCTTTTCTCACTCTTAACGAACTCATATGTCCTAGATTTGTAGTTGAATTCTTTCATAGTCTTGAAGTCAAAAGAAATGAGGAGCAACGTCCTTACATTAAATTCAAGCTTGGTCAATTAGGATTTAAGCTAACTTCATCTCAACTCTCTCGAGTCCTTCAAACTCCATATGCTCTAGAAACCTTCTACACAAGCAAATGGTCACTAAATTCTCTTGATGATCATTCCAATAGCAATTTCTTTGGACCTAAACATGACCTCATCAAAAAGACCATCACTACTTCTAGAACCACTCAAACTCAACTTCTAAGAGACTCCAACAAACTCTACCTTGATGACATTTGTCCCGAGTTAAAAGGATGGGAACTTTTCTTTAGGGAAAATTTCTTTTGCTCCTTTGGAAAGAGAAATAAATAAACGCATGTACTGCATACATGCTTTACTATTTATCAAAAGAAAGTTCAACTTCACTTCGATGCTTATTTATCAAAAGGAGGAATTCAAAAAAAAGCAAGATGGTCCCATGCCATTTGCCATGCTTTTGACTCGTCTTTACAATCACATTATCTAAACAAACCCTCAAGACATTGTCCCACTTGCTAGGTTCACATTCCATGAACATGTCATGGATCCTATAGAAATTTCTAGGAATCCTAGCAAGGAAAAGGGAAAGAAGATTGTCTCTTCCTCGGTAATCTCCTCTTCTTATTCATCCACCAATGATAATGAAGCACCATCTTTTCTTTTGTTCTATGATGAACTATCCGACAGTGAGGATCTAACCAAAGCCCAATGTGAGAAGAGAGGAATGCTTAAATGCTTGAATCGCTATGTTGACACCATCACCAAGTACTTGGAGAAATAAAAATGATCATGCTTGTGTTATGCCTATGTGTCCTGATGGTATGTGGTAATTTGCATCTTTAATTATGGATTCCATATTAGGATATTGATGAATTGAAAACTTTGATCTATGTATGTTGAAACTTCGTACCCACTTTATGTTTTATGGATTTGGTTATTGTATTAATGATTTGGTAGAAGATAATGATGTTTGCATGATAATTAGTTTTGAGTGCAAAATGATGTTCTGGTCATTTTTGTTAAAACCTGCGACCCACAGATCCAGCATATGGTAGATCTGTACGTTGTTTTAGTAGATCCATGGATTACCAGTCCAGACGCCAAAATTCGAATTTTCTTGATTTTTAATTTTTTTTTACTTTATCTTATAACCATGCTATATGATACTATGTGGGGTCTTAAACCTTAGGATATAACATGTTCTCCATATAATCTAAGGACCATTATACAATCCACTTCACCATTTTCATCTTATAATCATCATCCTCAAACACCATTTTCTTCACACCTTCTCTATATTTCTCTTATACAACCTTACTAGTTCACTACCATGACTAGTTCATCCAAAACAAATTCACCAAACTTCAAAAGAAAAACCTCAAGAATGAGTGTCAAGTATCCAAACTATGTTAATCTCACATCCCCAAGTGAGGAACAACTAAATGAGAGAACTCCTTCACTACTTCCTTGAAAAAATCCCTCTCACCAGCACAAGCTCCATCAAAATCCATCTCTAGCAAGAGCACACACTACACCTCATCATCACTATGGAAACTAAAGAATCGTTGTAAGCTCAGATTGTTGAGATCTAATCTAGGATTATAAACATCAAAGATAAACATTACGCAGCGGAATAATAACAATAAGAACAATGATGTTTTTCAAGGTTTTTTCTTTTATTCAATCATAGCCCCAAATACTATTTGATCAGAATAGATCGGTTACTCTAACTAGTAACAAGGATTTACAATCCTTGAGGCTAAACTATAGATGTCTATACTATTTTACTCTACTATATAAACACACATGACACCTTTGTGTTTATACGACTCTCATATGATGTGCATACATAAAACTACATGTCTGAACCTCCTTTCATAACATAAGGAGTCCAAGACTTACAAAGGATAAGAACAAAGACTTTTACAGTGGATAAGAACAAATAATATCTTTTAAACATTAAGCTTTATCTTCTGTTATCTTTATCTTCTTAAGGAGATCTTCTGAAATCTTCAAAATTTTCCATCTTTTGAAGAATTCTTCTTTTGGGTTTAAGTCCTTTTGTTTCATTCTTTTATTCATTTTGTCTCATCAAATCAAGAATCCCAACAATCTTCCCCTATTTGATGATGACAAAACAAACAAAGTCGTGTACGAACTTCATCATAAAGCCAAAGCTTCCCTTGAAGTTGAGATGTAATCATCTCCCTGAATGAAACAAAACTTCCCCTTAAGTAGCTTTCCTTTGTACCATGCCACACCAAGGATCTATAAGTTGCAACCTGTTATTATTTCTTCCCCTTTTTGTCATAATCCAATAAGGGACTTATAAATATAAGCAACTTTGATCTTGACCACTACAAACTAATATCACACTTCTAATCTAAGTCTTCCAACAATTCAAATTACCCTCCATGACGCGCCTTAAGATAAATGAACTTGAGTAGTAGAAACTCACACTACCAGTAGTAATAATGACTAGCAGTAGTAAAAATCTTCACCTCGATGATGCATGTAAATGGTTAAACATTTTAACATTAAGCTTCCCCTGAAACCTATATGTTAACCATTTCTTGAATCTTCAATTTCTGTAGGCTCTATGTAATGAAAACTAATGAAGAAAACTAAGTATAACGAACTTGATGCTGAAGTAGAATAACCCAAACTTGTGTCTTATATCTTGTACTATCCATGTGACTCCAAACTCATAAATAAATTTGTGAAATATAAGTAGATCGCAACCTCTTGACAAAAATCCTCATCTTTATGATACTCCAGACCAAAGTGATAGCAAATGTGAGCTTTGAGCACAATAAGAAAAATCACACACCTTTGCTAGATTCTGACAAGTCTTCGTCACACCGTTGTAAGCACAAACAAGTTACCTCCAAATGTTGTAAGCCATTTGAGATATGATAAGAACACAACCCTGTGAAACCCCACTTCAACTTCAAATAAGTAATAAACAACCTTCTTCGTAATCAATTAATCCAAGAAATACGAGCCTTTTAAATGTTTAAGAACATTTAAAATCATAACCAAAAACAATATGTTAGCTTCCCCTTAGATGAAGCATCATGTGTGTATCCCCAAGCAGTATTAATTTCAAACGCGAAGCAGTACTAAGTATAGAGTTGGCAGTACTAATTGTCTCATGGCAGCAGTACAAACATAATGCTTAGCAGTACAAAATATTGCTCGAATAGTATTAAAAATAAAGGAGCAGTACTAACTTTTTAATAAGCAGTACTAAGTAATTACCAATTAGCAACACTTTTTTGTCGCAAAATAGTCACGAATCTTCATTCTCCTTCCTCCCATTCTATTAGTGACACTTTATCTGCTACAAAGCTATCGCTAATTCGTCACTATTGTGCATTCTCCTTCCTGTGACACTTTTTAGTGTCACTAATCTGTTGCTAATCTGTCATAAATTTGAGTTCTCCTTCCTCTCATAACATTTAGTAACGCTTTTTCTGTCACTAAATTGTTACTAAAGTGTCACTGATTTGCATTCTCTTGACAATATTAACTTGTAACGAAGAGTATTAACATATCTTTGGACAAGCAGTAGTTAGAACATTCAAGGCAGTATTAATTTTTTTAACCACCACGGATCATCAGTGCTAATCTTACATTGGCAGCGAGCAGCATTAAGATATAAACTTTCCATACCAATCCAAAGTATCTACTATGCTTGTTAATTTGTGCCACAAGTATTACAATAAAACTTGACAATATAAAGAACTTTAATACTTGGTAGCACAAATGCTCCATTGGAAGTATCATAAACCGTATTAACTTATGCTTGAACTTTTGGTAGCATAAATATTACACAAGCAACACTAATCTTGCAAGTGAACCCAACAGTAGTAACTTATTTAATTCAAGCAGTAGTAACTACTATAAGCAGTACTAACATTCCATGAACGAACTTACTTGGATCTTCATTGGCAGTAGCAATGTAATACGTTGGTTCACCAGTAACCTCAGTTGATATGTCTTATACCACCAGTAACCTTACTTGTTGAAAGAAGTAAAGTTATCCCTTCTCGTACCTTGACAACAATCTTTAATCAACGGGTAAAGTTCCATTAATCGAACCTTTATAAGAATCTTACAACCTTCTTGCTTGTATTCATTGAAGTCAAGTACCTGCTGCATATCAATTTAGGGTTTGGAAAACCCAATCTGCTTTCATCTTTGATGTCGTATCTTCTTTTCAGTTAAGAATCGAATTAGGGTTTGAAGGAAACCCTAACTTTCACCAAAATTGACCACAAGTAACTACTATTTGCTGCTTATTAATCTGTCCATGAACTGATCATGAACCAATCAACAACAACTCTTCAATAATCGTTGTGTCTTCTGCTTGACCAAATTAGGGTGTATTGCAAACTCTAGTTTCACTGTATTAAACCACCGAAGAACAGAAACTAGTAACCCTTATACATTAAAACCTTGAGATCCTAGATATCATGAGCCATGAGGCTATGATACCAATTATAGAAACTAAAGAATCGTTGTAAGCTCAGATTGTTTAGATCTAATCTAGGATTATAAACATCAAAGATAAACATTACACAGCGGAATAATAAAAATAAGAACAATGATGTTTTTCAAGGTTTTTTCTTTTATTCAATCACAGCCCCAAATACTATTTGATCAGAATAGATCGGTTACTATAACTAGTAACAGGGATTTACAATCCTTGAGGCTAAACTATAGACCTCTATACTATTTTACTCTGCTATACAAACATACACGACACCTTTGTGTTTATACGACTCTCATATGATGTGCACACACAAAACTACACGTTTGAACCTCCTTTTATAACATAAGGAGTCCAAGACTTACAAAGGATAAGAACAAAGACATTTACAGAGGATAAGAATAAATAATATCTTTTAAACATTAAGCTTTATCTTCTGTTATCTTTATCTTCTTAAGGAGATCTTCTAGAATCTTCAAAATCTTCCATCTTTTGAAGAATTCTTCTTTTGCGTTTAAGTCCTTTTGTTTCAATCTTTTATTCATTTTGTCTCATCAAATCAAGAATTGCAACAATCACCACCAAGTGAGTTTCCAACACCAACTCACGTTGCATGTGACAATCCGTCAAATTCAGGTCGTTATTTTAATCTCGAGTATTAAATATAATTTTCATTTTTATGTTGAAATATGAACTCACGACAAAACAAGAAGAAATTAGGGCTTACGATTGTAATTTACGCGACGTTTACAAAGAATTGGCGAATCCTACGTTAAGCATCGACGATTATAATCTTCATCATTTTCATTTTTCCGTTATGTTTCACATTTACGTAAATTCTTGCCAAAAACTCGCGTTTTTACCTTAAAACTTTACTTTTCCTTAATTAACCTTACTTTATACTTTAATTAAACTTATAACAAAATAATTAAAAAAAAATTATTTTTCCCCTCCCCACGGCCCTAGGCCGGTTTTACCTTTCCCACACTCAACCTCAATTCATTTTTTCTATAAACTCATCATCATCTCTACTTTCCATACATGCAAGTCACTTCCATTTCTCAAGATTTCAAAATTTCTCTCTTCATCTTTGGTCCCCATTGCTGCCGAATTCATCTACACCATCACCACTATCATACAAAAATTTTCATCTCATTTCTATCCTCTTATAACCATCCTCAAGCCTCTTGCAAAGTTTGGTAGTCTTTCTTGAAGATTTGAAGAAGTTAGGGCTTGTTTTCTTGAGGTTTTCTTGAGGGTTTTGATTGGGGTTTGTTAGAAGAGTATTATCACCATTAGAGGAAAGTTATAAGATTGTTAACCTTGTGTTACCTTGGTTCAAATTCAACCAACACAAGAGAAGGGTGTTCTTGTTTGATTCACTAGCCTAAATCTCTCTTTTTGTAAGCCTAATCTTTCTTTTATTAGTCTTATCTTTTTATCTCTTGTTTTCTTTAATTTTAATCCATGAAAATGGATGTTTAGATTCTGAATATATATGTGATTATGTTCTTGAGGGTGTTTTCATTTAGTTATGGCATTGGGTTAGGTCTTAGATGAATTAAAATGATGTTTAAAAAGGTTTTGAGTTGAAATATTGGGACTTTTTTGAAAACAGTAGCAAAACGTGTGATTTTATAAAATTATTTGGCCTAGAGACTATGATTAAATTAAATTTCTGGAAAGATACATGTCTTAGCATCATAGGATAGTTGGATGCTCAACCAACTCCTTAGGATGAGTGAGTTATGGCCAAAACAAGAAAATAGGTCAAATCTGGACATGTGTTTAGAATACGAGTTAAACTCCAAATTTTTGCCATAAAATAATAGATCTTAAAGGTTGGGTCAGTAGTATACATCACAAGGAAACCATATCCTTTGACCTCACCTTCATTGCTATCATGGTTTGGGATTTATGGCTATTTTAGTAAAGGGTAAAAATTTTACTAACTTTCTGTTTTGGACAACCAGGGGTAAAATGGTCTTTTCACATAGTTACGAAACTTTGTAAATTATGAGACTTACATTTCTGGAAACTAGACACAAATAGATTTCCAGGGGTAAAAGCCTCACCTATAGAACATTTGTGAGCTAGGAGATATGAGTCCATGAAGTTAAGTTAAATTCAGAAACCTAGTTTTTACGTCTAGTCTAAAAATTTAAAAACGTATAGTACACCGTGATAAAATAAAAGTTAGAAGCCGAAACTTGGTAGATGTTCATTTGACTATAAGACCAGGTCACATGTCATTTTGGGATTAAAAAGGACTTGGGTAAGTTCTAGTGAAATGCCATACTTATCTCGGAAACACATCTCATGATCACATGTTTAATTTCTACGTATTGTTACTTTCTACGTACTAAGTCGCGTCACGTATTTTAGGAGGTGCTTAGGAGTACTTCCCGCTCGCTCAAGACTCATAATACTTCTGATCTAATTGTCCTTACGGTGAGTTCATAGCCTCGCATTTTTATTTAAATTGTTTTATAAACCCGCGAGGGAGATAACATGCTTGTTTTTAAAATAGAACACAAGGGACCCGAATGTATGCTAGTAGCCTTGATTATTATAAGTTAGCTTTAACTCGCTAAATAAAAAGTCCCGCGGAAATATCATGAATTGTTAATTGCCGGGAATAAGGCATACGCTTATACATGAAATAGTACTATTTGGAGATTACCACCTCCGATCCGTGACGACTAGCTATCGTCTTGTGTTGGGAACATAACACCACGGATGCATTGTATAGAGAATAAGATACACTCATAGCGAGGGTGTATAGTGGGCATTATATTGAATATATGGTAAGGTTCGATGTCATGAGGCTTATAATAATCCCCCTATAACGTTGTCTGATCCACATCGTTATATCCTGATAATTTTGAAAAATGATACTTGTGTTCGGAAAATTTTATTGTTTATATATATATAAACTCTATGAATTCACTCAACATTATTGTTGACGTTTTAGCATGTTTTATCTCAGGTACTTGAAGGTAATTCGGATTGATGGAGATATGAAGGCCCGCTAAATAATTATTCATTCGAAAATGTTTTGTAAAACGTTGTATGATGTTGTAAAACTTATTTGGGGACCGTGATGTAGACTTTTATTATTCGAATGAATGAAATTTTTCTTAAAACTCTCTTTTGAGTCATTTTTTATGATTTGAGTTATTGCGCTATGACGTAACACCATTTGACCCTTCCGCTGACATGACGCTGAAATGAGGGTGTTACAGATTGGTATCAGAGCCAGGTTATAGAGAACAAAAGATTTTCAAAAGAAGAAAATGAATAAAAGAATTTTTGAAATCTTTTGACTATAACGGTGCAAGAAGAATCTCCGAATTACCGACAAGACCGGATTGAGAAGTTTTATTTTGATATATATATATATATATATATATATATATATATGAATTTATATATATGTTGTAAATTTATTAAATATTAATTATGTAATTATTTAATACTAATACGAGATATTTATACGACGCAGATTGTCATGGAGAACCCTAACTCCCCTAACGAGTCGAACGAAGCTATTCCCGAAGTAAACCCAGTTATTCCCGAGCCAAACCACGTTAAGGATGCCCATGATCCCAACGAAATGGTTGACATTCCCGATGATGAGGAGTTAGTAGATTATGATGGGGATGAGGAAGAAGAACCTGAAGAAGAACCTGAAGAAGAACCTGAGGAAGAACCCGAAGAAGAACCGGAACCAAATATTAGGCATGGGGATCAGTTTGCCCAACATCATAACCCACAGCCCGGTAATATGAATGGTTGGATAGAGGAGGATGATGATATGAATGAGAATGTTAATGATGAGGATATCGAGGATGAGGATGTCGAGATTGAGGTTAATGATGAGGCAGAGTTGATTTTTCCTTATGAGGTGGAGGGTGACCAAACCCCGCCACCTAGAGATGAGTCTTCTGATTCTGAGCCGCCTAATGCAGAGTCATCTGATTCTGTATCGTCTGATTCTGAGTCGGAGGACGAGGAGGCTGATATTGCACCTAGGCCTACTGTTGGGACTGATACCCAAAGGCCGTTTGCTATCCGTGATTTCCCGAGGGGTATGTATGAGGTGGGAGAGTCATCTGCTGCACGTGACTCATCATATGTTGGTGGATTGGAACCTTGGGCATTGAGGCGTGACTTGGAGACTACTCGTACTCGAGCTAGACTTATTGAGGCCGAGGTAGGTACCAACCGTACTGAGACTGCTCTTTTGGACTCGAAGATTAAGATAGGTGAGAAGGAAAGAAAGATACTTGATTATGACTTGGGTAATGTTGAAAAGACTTTGAGTAATGTGGTTGAGAGGTTGAAGATTCTTGAGAGTGGGGAAAATGCAACTTTGAAGAAAAAGTTGGATGAGACTGAGACTAGGTTGGCGTGGGCTCGTATGGAGCGTGATACGGCTGAGAGGAGTTTGCATGAGTCCATTGGTTGGAACAGGAGGTTTTATTGGGAGATGGTTCTTAAGGGAGCGGTTCCTAAGCCGCCCTCTGATGATGAAGATGATGGACGTCCGAGGAAGAAGTCAAAGAAGTCGGACAGGGATGATGGACCTTCTGAGCCACGGGGACCACCTAGTGACTCTTAGTAGATTAGTTTATCATTTGTAGTATCTTTTGTAAATCACTAACTAAACTGCGATGTCAGTTAGTAGGACTAGTCTTTTTGGTGAGTTGTATAACATAAGATGAGTGAATGTAATGTATGACAATACAACTTGTAACTTGTTGGTGATTAATGAAATGGACTATCTTTTGGTTCTATATTTCTATGTTGTGTTGATGTTACTTTTCTTTATTGCTCCTTTAAATTTTCCTTTTGCTTATTACTATCATGGATAATGAATACTCTTATGATTTATATTGTGTTTGTAAAGGATCATGCGCCAAAAACTATGTCTGAGGCTGTTCCTTCTGCGCGAGATTATTTGAGACCAAGTTACCACATATAAGAATGAATTAGGCAAATTATGACCGAGGAGCCGGTGGTGCTGGAGCACGGCCGGCGGTGCTGGAGGCGGTGGTGTGGAAGCCGGTGGTGCTGGAGCGGCGGTGCTTGGAGCCGGTGGTGGATGGAGCGGTGGTGATGAGACCTCGGTGGTGATGAGTCGGAGTGCTGGATCGGTGGTGCGTTTTTTGAGCTGGTGGCGCTGGTGCCAATGGTGCTTGGAGTGGGTGGTGCCGGACCATAGAAGCCGAAGTTCTTGGGGTGTAACTTACCATGACCTTCAAGACGTGTAATCCAAACACTTTTTAAAGGGCACTTGAAGGTGCCTGTGGGTTTTTGGAGTTCCAAGTGGTTGAGAAATTGGAATCTGTTTTTTCGAATAAGAGACTGTCTCGGGAAAAGGAATAAGGTGAAATTTGCAACCGCCACTCTCCAGGGTCGTGCATTGACTTGGTGGATGGATGACTGCTTCCATAGGTATTGATGCTGATATGGTAAACTCCTATGGGCTGAAGTATGAAAGTGGATGGATCCGGAGGAGTTTTTTTTTTCCTCGAAAGTGTGTTGCAAAGGACTAAAGCAAGAATTGTACAATTTGAATTAAATAGGGATCTGACATTGAAGGATCTAAACAAATCCGATTCTTATGACTGGCCTTGTTGTGTCCTAGAATGGTAGGAGCTCTGAGCAGTGTGAAGGTTTAGGAGGAATATATTGTGGCTTATCGAAGGATTACGTGTGTGATGTGACCTCGTCGCAAACCAGTCTATATTGATCCTTCTGTCCGTATAGCTTATTAGGCTTTCGGAAAATAATCCAAGATAAAACTGATGAATGTTCAAAGAGGGTTGAAAAGAGAAAGGGTGAAGGAGATCGTTGGTTGTCGTGGCCAAAACTCCTATCACACATTTGGGACAAACATGTGACGCGTACTACAACAACCGACAAAACCAAAGAAGGGCTAATGCTGGAGCCATGACCAATGTTGTACCAAATGACAACGAGGTTTGTCCGAAATGCAAGAACAAGAAGCATAATGGGGACTGTTGGAAGTGCGGTAAGTGTGGTAAGTTAGGGCACAAGACTGCTGCTTGTAGGTGCCCCGACAAGAGAGATGTGACTTGTTTCAATTGCAACAAAAAGGGTCACCTAAAGAGAGATTGCCCTACATTGAGAAGGAATGGTCAGGATGGAAATAATCGTGGAGCTGTTTACAAGTTAGGAGCTGTGGATGCTCAACAAGATCCGAAAGTCGTTACTGGTACGTTCTTACTTAACAACCGATATGCTACTGCTTTATTTGATTCGGGTGCCGATAAAAGTTTTGTATCTACAAATTTTAGTACCCTTATTGATATTAAACCGGTTGAGTTAGATACTAGCTATGAAGTCGAATTGGCCGACGGAAAAGTAGTAAGTACCAATAATGTATTAATAGGATGTACACTTAACCTTTTAAACCATTCTTTTCCAATCGATTTGATGGTAATAGAACTGGGAAGTTTTGATATCATTATTGGGATGGATTGGTTATCAAGATATGATGCTGCTATTTTATGTGGAGAGAAAAAGGTTAGGATTCCCCTAGAAGGTAAGACGTTGGTTATCGAAGGCGATAGAAATAATTCTCGATTGAAGATCGTTTCTTGCATTAAGGCTCAAAAGTATATCGAGAAGGGTTGTGAGCTATTCTTAGCTCAAGTAACTGAACAAGAATCGAAGGAGAAGCGATTAGAAGATGTTCCTGTTATCCGAGATTTTCCCGAGGTATTTCCCGATGAATTACCTGGACTTCCGCCACCCAGGCAAGTTGAATTCCGTATTGATCTTATTCCTGGTGCTGCACCTGTGGCGCGTGCGCCATATCGTTTAGCACCAACCGAAATGAAAGAGTTGTCCAAGCAGCTGCAAGAGTTGTTGGAAAAGGGTTTTATTCGACCGAGCTCGTCACCATGGGGAGCTCCGGTGTTGTTTGTGAAAAAGAAGGATGGATCGTTCCGAATGTGCATTGATTACCGTGAACTGAACAAGTTAACGATCAAGAATCGATACCCATTACCGAGGATTGATGACTTATTTGATCAGCTGCAAGGTTCTAGTGTTTATTCGAAGATTGATTTGCGGTCTGGTTATCATCAACTTCGCATACGCGAGGAAGACATTCCAATTACAGCATTTAGAACTCGTTATGGACACTATGAGTTTCAGGTAATGCCTTTTGGACTGACTAATGCACCTGCAGTATTCATGGACTTGATGAATCGCGTGTGCAAACCGTATCTTGATAAGTTCGTGATTGTATTCATCGATGACATTCTGATCTATTCCAAGAATAAAGAAGAACACGGTAAACATTTGAAGACTATCTTGAATTTGCTAAGGAGCGAAAAGTTGTACGCCAAGTTTTCGAAGTGTGATTTTTGGCTTGATTCCGTGCAATTCCTTGGCCATGTGATAGATAGTAATAGAGTTCATGTTGATCCTGCGAAGATTAAAGCCATTAAAAATTGGGCTGCACCGACTACACCAACGAAAGTGCGACAATTTTTGGGTTTGGCAGGTTATTATCGAAGGTTTATTAAGGAGTTTTCTCTGATATCCAAACCATTAACTAAGCTCACTCAGAAAAATAAGCCGTATGTGTGGGGCGACGACGAAGAGGAGGCATTTCAAACATTGAAGCTGAAATTATGTAGTGCGCCAATATTATCACTACCTGAAGGAAGCGAAGACTTTGTTGTGTTTTGTGATGCGTCTCTTAAAGGATTTGGAGCTGTGTTGATGCAGCGAGAAAAAGTGATTGCGTACGCCTCTAGGCAACTTAGAAAGAATGAAGAAAATTATACGACCCATGACTTGGAGTTGGGAGCGGTGGTTTTTGCTCTTCGATTATGGAGACATTATTTGTACGGCACTAAATGTACGGTATACACCGATCACAAAAGCCTACAATATATTTTGGATCAAAAAGAGCTAAATATGAGGCAGCGTAGATGGATCGAACTTCTGAGTGATTACGATTGTGTTATTCGTTATCACCCGGGAAAGGCGAATGTTGTCGCTGATGCGTTGAGCAGGAAGGATAAGGAGCCGATTCGAGTGCGTGCTTTAGTGGTGACGGTACATAATAATTTACCCGGACAAATTTGAAATGCACAAGTTGAAGCGTGCAAAAAGGAAAATATTGGTGCCGAAGGATTCCGTGGCGAAGGGGAGCCGTTTGAAGTTAGATCCGATGGTACAAAATGTCTGAAGGGACGAGTATGGTTACCATTATTTGGAGGATTGAGAGACCTAATCATGTTGGAATCTCATAAATCAAAATATTCTATTCATCCTGGATCGGATAAAATGTACCAGATTTGAGAAAGTTATACTGGTGGCCGAATATGAAAGCTGATATTGCGACATATGTCAGTAAGTGCTTGACATGTGCTAAAGTCAAAGCTGAACACCAGAAGCCGTCAGGATTACTTCAGCAGTCGAAAATCCCTGTTTGGAAATGGGAGAGAATTACAATGGATTTCATTACAAAGCTTCCAAGAACACCATCTGGATATGATTCAATTTGGGTCATTGTTGACCGATTAACTAAATCTGCTCACTTTATTCCGATGAATGAGAAGTATAAAATGGAGAAGCTCACTCGATTGTATTTGAAGGAGATTGTTTGTAAGCACGGGGTACCTGTGTCGATTATTTTAGACAGAGACCCTCGTTTCGCGTCAAGATTTTGGAGATCTCTTCAAAAATCTTTGGGGACAAATTTATACATGAGCACTGCTTACCATCCTGAAACTGATGGTCAGAGTGAAAGGACGATACAAACATTAGAAGACATGTTGTGTGCTTGCGTGATTAACTTTGGTAGTGGCTGGGATAAACACTTACCTTTGGCTGAATTTTCATACAATAATAGTTATCACGCTAGTATTAAAGCCGCACCTTTCGAAGCTCTATACGGAAGGAAATGTAGATCGCCTGTATGTTGGAGTGAAGTTGCAGATGCCCAACTCACGGGACCAGAAATGATTCGTGAAATGACAGAGATGATTGTGCAAATCAAGAACCGATTATTAGCTGCTCGTAGTAGATAGAAAAGTTATGCAGATGTGAGACGTAAACCTTTGGAGTTCGAAGTAGGTGACAAGGTTATGCTGAAAGTATCACCGTGGAAAGGTGTTGTTCGATTTGGAAAACGTAGGAAATTAAGTCCCCGTTATATTGGACCATTCAAGATTTTATCAAGAATAGGTCCGGTGGCATATAAACTGGAATTACCCTGAGAACTTCAAGGAATACACAATACATTCCATGTCTCGAACTTAAAGAAGTGTCTATCAGATGAAGACCTTTTCATTCCATTTGACGAAGTAAGGATCGACGAGAAGTTGCATTTCATTGAAGAACCCATTGAAATCATGGATAGAGAAGTGAAACAACTTAAGCAGAGTCGGATCCCTATAGTAAAAGTTCGATGGAACTCTAGTCGTGGACCAGAATACACTTGGGAACGGGAGGACCAAATGTGGAAGAAATACCCTCATCTCTACGATTTTAACAAGAAGCGAACAACAAGATGAATTGATCTTCAGGGACGAAGATCCCTTTTTAGGGGGAAATGTTGTGACAATCCATCAAATTCAAGTCGTTATTTTATTCTCGAATATTAAATATAATTTTCATTTTTATGTTGAAATATGAACTCACGACAAAACAGGAAGAAATTAGGGCTTACGATTGTAATTTACGCGACGTTTACAAAGAATCGGAGAATCCTACGTTAAGCATCGACGATTATGATCTTCATCATTTCATTTTTCCGTTATGTTTCGCATTTACGTAAATTCTTGCCAAAAACTCGCGTTTTTACCTTAAAACTTTACTTTTCCTTAATTAACCTTACTTTATACTTTAATTAAACTTATAACAAAATAATAAATAAAAAAATTTATTTTTCCCCTCCTTAAGGCCCTAGGCCGGTTTTACCTTTCCCACACTCAACCTCAATTCATTTTTTCTATAAACTCATCATCATCTCTACTTTCCATACATGCAAGTCACTTCTAACTTGAAAGCTATAATTATGCATCTTTCTTGAAGTTCTTTAACTTTAACAATTCGTCGCTTTGAAAAAGACGTACGGTATCAAAGTAGCGGAAGTCTTGAAACATGTACTTGAGCTTTCATGATGTCTTTATATTTATCGGTCGGGTATGAGCATGTGGCTATGAATATGTGAGTCAGCTGGGATCAGGTACCTCCATGTCCGTCTTTATATATTCCTGAAATAAAACAGTTAGCAATAAAGTAGGGGGACGAACATGGCTTTGTCATTCCCTTGTGTTTGGTTGGAGTAACCTTCGAATCCGTGAGTATCGACCTGTGATCAGGTAGATTCAATTTAAGAAGTAGCTGAAGTATAAAATCTTTCTAACACATATGTATTGGATTCATTAAACTCAGCATGTTCTCATTACCAGAACGTCTCAAAGCATAGTCTTACTGATTAAATAAGAAAATTGATTTGAAAACCAATCGACGTGTCACTTGCTAAAGTGGTTTTGTGACACATCGAGAGTTTTAAGCAATTCAAAAATTCATTAATCGTCAATCCATAACCTGGAAAGTTTGATTCATAAGAATCGCACCATTGTTGCTTTTCAGTTGTCACAAGTTTTGATTTCATATAGAATCAAACAAGTCACCTACCATGAGCTTGTTTAATGTTGGATCAAGCAGGATTTCCATCTTCATTGTGAATTATATCACTCGGATGTTCTGGCAAAATTACAAGGATAATGCGTAGGACTCTTAATGTATATCTTGTTATTCAAATTGTGTGACTAAGCAAGCATAATTTGACAAGTGTCCTAATGAGATTTAGTGATCAGAGGCTGGAGCTGATGCTACCTTTTCAAAATTGACTGACTCGGAGTGAGAAAGTCGATAGAAATGAGTGTAATCTTTGTGAGAAAATAAAACAAGAGTCTGTTGAGAGACCTTGAGTGGCTGGGGAGGGTTGTGCATAGCGTCACTGGGTCCATGACTGTCTTCAATGTTAGACAACAACTTAGTGTTTCCGACAGTGTATGTATTGACCTGATTTTTGCCTAAGTGTTTGGAGGGCTTTTTTTTCACCCTTTTATCCTTACATTTCTTTTTCATTCTTCAACCCCTTCAATGCTTACCGAGACTTCATAACTAACACCTTGTTGGGTTTGTTCCAGTGTTAGCTCCATCTCAGTCGGCATTATTCCCGCTTCTTAATTTTTCTCCTTTTGTATCATACCTAAGGACTTCTACACTAACTAGTGTTTATCCCTGGGTAGATCCCTTCGGTTCTGGCTGGATCATGGGATTTGAATACCTATGCCTAACCACCTTATAACTCCATAAATTTAAGTACATGGTCGGTCTTTTGGGTATTCCATCATAATCAAAACCAAAATCATTGAAAAGTTCAATCAAAGTGTTTGATATAAATATCAAAAGATTTACACTTTGAGAGTTTTTCATCATCACTAAAAGCTCCCCCTTAACATGTGCATCGTAATCGTAGTACATGCTAAGTGTGGAGTGCATTGAGTCCATTTTATTCAATCACATTTCAATACAAATTAGATGCAGTTTAATCACATTTTCTCCCCTTATCCAAAATGTTAATCCCTTGATATTTTGGATATCAATTGATTAAACGTTCGGGGACAAAATGTTACACACAATCTATAAGGAACATTTTATTGCTCCCCCTTAATTTATGAGGGTATATAAGACAGTGCTGAGTACAATAATTTGAAATTTTTTGAATTTACTAAGAAATTCTTGAAAATTTTGTACTCGAGCACTCCTTATTATCACCATAATGTCTACACTACATATATACAAATTCATAAGTTTTTGTTATTCACGTGGATTGACCTGTTATGATAAGGACATCATATGATGAATCATATGGTCCTCTGAAGCAGCCAAAAGTCACCCTCGTACGGTCTCCCACCAACAAATTTCTCTAAGCTCCGCATAATCCTCCTGGTCTTTAGCTGTTTATCAATTGCCTGGATCATAGCTCCTGCTTTATCTCTATCACTTTGTCTCTAGATAGTCTGAGGTAGATACTTCATCCGAATTCCCTTTAGATGATCATTAAGAGCAGTCCGAACATCATTGAGTATACCGTCATTGAACTTGTGTAGTTCATCGATACGCATTAGTCTGTTCTTTTTGTCTTTGTTCTGGTAAATGAATCCTCTGGGATTGGAGTATGTTGAATAAGCTTCTCTTTGTTTAAGATCTGGTTTGTATGTATCTGGCTTTGTGAGGTTGAGCTTCTTTTGGAAACTTTCGACACCTAATTGAAGATCTTCACAGCCTTTTGGATGACAATGCTTTTTGTAAAACATTCGCAAGGAGACATTAAAAGCTAAGCGTTCTTCAACAGTGAGATTTGTCAACTTGCCTTGAACAAGAAGAAGTAGCATGTCTTCGATGTCTTGAATGCGAAGCCTTTTGAGATCGCCTTCTTTGAATTTGTACAGCTTGTCATCATCTCTACGAACAGTGATCCAATCCAGATGCTTGTAATTCTGCCATTCAACAATTTCTAGCTTGGTGACAGCAATGATTCTTCGTTTGGAGTAGACATCACGAGCAGATTCCCTATTAACAGCAAATGCATAGAATTGTTGTTGTCGTCGCCCCCAATGTGAGATTCCCCAGAGTGCATGCTTGTCATAGTCAACCGACACTTGACTCCACATTATGTTAGGGACCAAATCTTCAATCCATTTGATGTGCCCGTAATCTGCACCTTGGTCTTTGTCACTGAAGTTGTATATTTTTGGCTTGAGTCACCACCACTTAGATATGCAAGGTCGTTGTTGATGAAGTGGTCAAAAGGAATGACTTGATGACCGCGAGAATTAGGTATGAATGGTAATGGCTTGCCGAGTCATGGGGATATTGTTGGCCTTCAGGGTTGTTTCAGCCTAATTGATCAGTGGTTGCCTTGTAGACTTCTTCCAGGAAATATTCAAGTTCTACCAGACTTTTGCATGATCCCTTCATCAGCTCGAATGTTGGACCAATTACTTAATTTTTTTTTTCGGATTAAGAGTATCACTTTAAGCCGGTTCATCATGAGGCTGGAGAAAATCAAGAGGAGTGTCCATTAGCTCATTAAACGACTCATGTGGCCCTTCTATCTAGGCCAAAGAGCTTATCCAAGGTTGAACTGGTCCATGAGCATCAAGCAAAGTCTTGTTCCAATCATGATCGGGAGTAGGAGGTTCTTGTTGTTTTCTGAAACCAATCTGGGATGTGAGAGGTCTCTTCATCAGGTTGATCTTCAGTAACTCCTGTTTCAAACTCCTGATGTGCCAGCAGACTTGTGAGAGATTTTGACCCTTCACTTGACTTTCCAGATGCCTTGGAGGTCTTTTCCTTTGGTGCACTGGTTGCCTATGTTCTCTCACCAAGCTACTTATTCACTTGGACCCACCAGTTTTGATCCAGCGGAGGGTTTCTTCGTTCTTTATCCTCATCATCTCTACATCTTTTTAAATGAAAACAGTATCTCCTAAGTGTCATGTTTGAGCTCTGTACACTTCTCATACAGCCGTTTCAACAGTTGCTTTTTAGAGATTCTTTTATTCATCAGATCTGTGGATTGACTTATTGCTTTCCATCTTGTCTATGAGAATCTTCTTCAGCTCTAATTCAGATAGGTTGGCGGCTACAGTATGAGATGTCTTAGATTCATTGGATGAACGAGTCAGAACCTTAACTTCGAGTTGTTCATTGACAGTCTTCTCAATTTTCAGCAAAATCTTAGAGACTTAAGCTTTAACTTGATTCTTGATTATTTTCTTAATGTTATCATTAAGTTTATTGATGAAGTCTGCATTTTTAGCTTGGGCTTTATCTTTGAGTCTTTTGGATTGTAACTGAACAGCTGTTTTAACGGATTCATACATCTTGTTGGCAAGGTACGCATCAACAATGCCAGGAATTGAAGAAACCGCTATAGCAAATTGATTCGTTTGATTGAACTCTAAGAAGTTATTTTCCAAAGTTTTTAGTCTATGGTAAAACCCGAATAAAGAGCCAAAATTGGGAAGATCTTATAGGAAGGAGCTTGGAAACAGTTGTGGTGTAGGAACTGGTGTTTGTTGCAGATGTGTGATAAGAGGAGTGGGTGGTGGAGGAGTGGTTGTTACAGACAAGAGAGGTGGCTTATCAATAGCAGTAACTGGAACATCTACTAAAGAAGTTGACTTAGTGTTAAGATTGAATATAGAGTCAATTCCTGTAACTGGACTAGGGTTGAGCATGTTAGAAATGAAGCCAGATGACATCGAAGAACTCTGTTGTTGACCTTTAGGATTGACCAGAGCGGTGATTATCACATGAGTATCTTCTGTTACATGAGTAGGTTAAACATTGGTCTGTTGAGCATTTGTCATTTCAATATCTTGTCCTTCCAGATTGACATTCACGTCCCTTGTATAATTCATTTGCTTTGACCTCTTCATTTGTCTCCTCTTCATCTTGTTTGTTTCCCTCAACATTCGCACCTTGAATTTCTTCATCAATAGTGGATTCAACATGAAGACGGTTGTTTGAACCCGAGGATCAAAGCTATCTTCTTATTTATCTTCTTCATCATTATATTCCTTTCCTTTATCATCTTGATTATCAACATTGTCATTATCATCATCATTGTCATCATCATCATCATTCACGGCTACTTCATTATCATCCTCCTCTTCACTGGACTTCCAAGAGATTTGCTCGTCATCAGATCCATATGTTGGTACATCAGGAACCCCTGGTTTAACACCAGTTCCTTCATCTGCACCTAAACCGCTGGCATGAGAGCTGTGTTGTTATGTCTTGCTTCTTTCAAGAGCAATCTTCATTTGTTCAGCTTTAGACAGGGCTATCTCAGATAGAGTCTCCAATCCTTGAGCAGGTTGCTTCTTCTTTCCTGATTTAGTCACCTTAGCAGCAGATTTGATTCTTTTACCGGAAGAAGCTTTAGGTGCTTGTACAGTCTTCTCCTTGGTAGTTCGACGTACATACTTCGGTTTTGGAATCGCCTTTCCAGTAGCAAAAGCATAGTAAGTCTTAAATGTTCAGATTCTTTCATTGCTTGGTGTGGTTAAGTAATCTGAAGAATGGCACCTATTTTTAGACAAATTTATACTGAGGATGATCTCATGGTGTCGAGAATAGGATCATCATTAGCCATGTGCCAGTCCACTTTGTTTCTTCTTGGAATGGATTGATCTTGTGACATGAAGTGATTGATGACGACTTTGGTGAATCTTGGGTAGAACATGTATTTGTTCTTCCGTGATTCCTTGTTCTCGATTTGAAAAAATAGGTCTTCCCATAGGAGGTAGGCATAGTCAACTTTTTGCTGGTGATAGAAACCCCAAAGGATTTGAGCCCTAGAGAGAAGAAGTGAATCGATTCCAGTTACTTTACCACTGAGACATTTGTTTATGATAGTTCCAATTGTTCTCCAAGGTTGAGGTAGAATATCAACTTTGACATCAGAATGTAATTGGATGTTTCCGGGTTAGCCAAGTTCTCTCATGAAAGTAAGTATTTCCTCTTTAAATGAAGGATCTACAAACTGCTGTCCATGAATTTTTGGACAAATCTAAAGTATATTTCTAAAAGTATCCAGATCAAAAGAATATCTCTTTGTGTTCAGCTTGAATCTGATGGAATGCTTGTGGTAAGAGGCAGAAGTCCAGAATTCATGCATGTAGATAGCAGGGACACTTGCAGTGATCAAGACGGCTGGATAAAAAGGTGTGAGAGAAAGAACATCCAAAGCAACTTGAAAGGTGGGTTCTTTAGGTTTGAACATGGTGCTTAATCTGTAGTTGCAACTTCCAATCTGTAGACATTGTTCCCGTGGAACGAGCACGTCGTCTAGGGCTTGTTGTTGTTCTTTTGTGATACTCACGATTCTGCTAAGAAAGAGTCGATACATTTTATATATAAACAAGTTTATATAGACACTATATATAGAGACCCTGAATTGGCACTTAATGCGTATAACACATTTTGAGACATAACCCTGAAAAGAGTGAACTTATATTGGCTTATTTGGATAAATCCAATTTTAACTTGATTAGATTTCAAAGGTAATCAATTTTAAATTTGCTACCTAACATAAGTTTTAGATCACCTTTTAGTTAGAATCTAAGTGTTTATGATAATTAGCCTTTTCGTTTCTATTAAGCATGAATGAATCTGGTTGATTAGGTGAAAACTACGAATTAGTTCACAATTGCGAATTAAGACATAATAGGAGATTACGAATTCAGATACTATAAAATGGGGAGGGATGGGAGTGTTATAAAACAATTATAGTTTTTGACACTTTCACCCCCACGCTATTGAGTCTTTTTCATATATCAATTATAAGGATATTTAGCTATATAAGATAAGACATTTGCCCATTTAGGGGGGGGGGGGTGGTCCTATGGTTTTAACTATAATCACTAATACCTTAAATAAGCACATACTCCTCAAAAGCATGAACAAAAACATTTAAGGCACTATAAAGCTATACTAATTAGCTTTTTTAAAAAATGATATTCCGTTATTGTTAAAAACTTTATTCCTTTTATCAAACAACTTTCTGAAGAAGATAATTTGACATTTTCTCCCCCTCAAGCAATGACTCGTTTTCTATTTAAAGAGCTGTAGTCGTTGTTTGAGAAGTCGAATGTCTTTGAAAAAATATTTTCTGATGATAAAATGTTTTTCTATGATTTGAGTTATTGTGCTATTAAGTAACACCATTGGACCCTTCCGCTGACCGAGCTGAATTGAGGGTGTTACATTTTTGGAATTTAAGATTTCTAGAAATGAACATTCAAACAAGCATCTGACTCATTAGATTCCTTAGGGACTGGTTTACTTCCCAGTGGTCGTGGTATGATCCATAATGAGTTATCTAACTCTGCAAAGATAGACTCATCAAAGGGGTAATCTGGTGGTGGTGTAGTTTACCTAACCAGTGATGAAGATGGAGATATTGGAATGGGTGATTCTATAGGAGTCTCATTGTCTTTAGGTGGTGGAATCTCTTCTGGAGGAAAGAAATCTCGGGAATCAAACATTGGTGATAGTGATAACACTAGAGATGGAGGCACAATAGTTGGGGGTGGAATAGTAACTTGTGGTGGACTAATGGCATTATATGCTTGTATGACCTTCATATAGGGGTCATTATGAAAATGTGAAAGAGTTGGTGAAGCTATTGGAACTAAACCAGATGAATTATTTGAAGATTCAGAAGAAGTATTTCCCGGTGAAGCTAGGAAATAGTCTGGGGAAGCCGGGATATAGTTCATAAAGTTAGAGGAAAAAGCATCCTCAATATCAGAAGTAGGGTGGTTGGGAGAAGACATCACTTTGTTAACAACCCAGTGGTAAATAACATAAGTTATTTATATAATAGTATAATAGTTATGTATCTTTACACACTATTTGGGAGATGTAGTGGCACGGATGACTTTCTTAGATGGAAAAAGAAAAGTAGTTATAGTTAAGGTTTTAACCTTGTTCTCTATAACCGTGGCTCTTGATACCAATCTGTAACACCCCCATTTTGACAAATATAGCAGCGGAAGCTAATCTGGGGTATTATTTCATAGTACAACAGACATAATCATAAAAAATGACTCAAAAGAGACATTTTGAAAATTTAGTTATCATTCAATATTATATCAGAGTTTTACAAAAGGAGGTCCCAAAATCTATATGAAAACATAAAGTTTGAATGATAACAGTTTTGCCATCTTCAAGTCTGTGCCACTCCGTGCCATAAGTTGCTCAATTACCTGAGATAAACATGCTAAAAAGATCAACACAATGGTTGAGTGAAATTCATAGGTTTATGATAAACAGTTGAATAAAAGTCATAGTGGGTTACGTTGTTATACACACATAGTTTGTAATAATTGCATATACAATTATCATGGAAAAACAGTATTATTGCCCTAAGCTCATGATATCAATACGTTAACATGGAAATCACCGTAGTGACATTGGTTGAGGAACAAATGTCCTCGTGGAAAGGTAACTTGCCAAAGTTACCCATTATAATCAAATATAGTGCTATTGGTACCAGAAAGTATAGGTACACCAACGGGAGTCGTCACACCCCGATAGATCTATCCACAATATTCGCGTTCACTCGCAAGTGACTAATGGTTCATGATTAAGAAATATTGGCAGTGGAAGGTACTTAGGCAATAATATATCTGGCATACAGTTGGAAAAACACTTGCATTCATGGTTTAAGCATGTATCCCCCTCGCGGGTTTATAAAGTATTCAAAAGATTTAAAATGCGAGGCTATGAACTCACCTTAACAGGGTTTGATTGATACAAAAGTATATCAAGGAAAGTATCGGCCTTGTCCACGCAACCTGGGGTAAATTATGTCAAGTCTTAGTGTGATGGTTTATGTTTCAAAACTTTATAAAGTTTAACGTATTACTTTGATTTATTAATTTATGGAAATATTGTATCACTGTTCGGGCCATCATAATTCAGAGGTCATGTAGTAAACGTTTGAGGAGCCAGGACATTTTAAATCGTAAATCCAGCAAACTCGTCAAGATATGTATACCAAATAAACCGCTCAAACATAAAGCTCTCTAGTAACGTGATACGATAAAATTTTAAGTTTCTTCAAAAGTTAGTCAATGATAAATTACGTTAAATATATAACGTAATTGTTTTACAATGCGTCGATCGTTGATTAATAACGATAAATGTGTCGGGTTTTAAAAAAATCGAGTCTTATAATATTAATATATATTTTTATAATTTATATAAAAATATTATATTCTATATTTTTAAGAATACAAAAATGGCAATATATACCCTTGATTTATAAACTTTTACAAGTTTAGTCATTTATATAAAAAGTATATATAATTTAAACCTTTAACTTTAAAACTTAGCAAAACAACCCCTCATAGTTATAACATTGGAATAATGACATTTTCAGCCACTCTAGTTATAATTTTCAGAAAGTTATGATATATACCCCTTATGCATTAAAATATTTGCATATCAAGTCCAAAATCCATAATTTTGATATTTTTAAATCCAAAAGAGTTTTGCAGGTTATGGCTTATTAAAATAAGCTAAAATAAGATGTTCTAACGTAACAAAAGTTTAGAAAAAGGATTCGTTAGCTAGAAAATCAAAACGGGTCATTTTTAGGGTTTTAACCAAAAACGCATGGGTTTGAGGATTCAAGGCTTTAACAAGAGTTCATATATGATCTTAGGAGTCTTATGAAAATTCTAAAACAGATTATGAGCTTATTTAACAAGATTATAAGCTTACTTGAGCTAAAATGGGTCGAAATGAGGTTTTTGGGTTCGTACGCCTAGAATCGCCTTCAAGGGCTTCTTTCTCTTGGTTCTTGGCTTTAGTTCTGATCTTGGGGATTCTATTGATCCTCTAATACAGCTAGGGAATGTCTATAACTCCATTTGAGTGTGTGTGTGTGTGTGTGTTTAAGTTTGAAGGATGAAATGAAAGGGTGTGTATGATTTGGCTTATATAGGGGTGAAACCAACTTGGTGCCCAAGTTTCCTAACTTGGTGGCTAAGGATTCTTGGAGTGGGGATCAAGGGATGTAGAGGGTGAGTAAGTAAGGCTAGGAATGTAGCTTAGAGAGGTGTAAGGTGCGAATGGACTAGAAGTGATGAGGTGGTTTGCTTGGTGAACAAGGGTAGCTAGTAGGTGACAAGAAGCTTACAAGGTGGTGATGGAGCTGCTTGAAATGTATGGTGACATGGTAGTGAGGTCGTGGTGGTGTTAGGGTGCTAACATGAGGTGCTTGAGGTGCTTGAAATGGTTTTAAAATAGAATTAAGAGGTGACGGGTGGTTTAGGGTTTCGGGTTAGGGTTTTTAGTTTAAATTTGAGTTAGGGTTTAAGATAGCTTAAGGTTTAGGATTAAGAAAGAGGTGGTACGAAAACTAGGAAGAAAACGGTGGTAAAATAAGCTTATTTGAATTCATGCATTGTTGATTTGTACATTGAGCATTTAGGATTTGTACATTGGTTTGGAGGGAAAATATAATTCAAATATTATGTATTGATCACTTGTACACTTGATTGAAGGCTTGTACATTCATTTTATATGTATACATTACATATAGTTAGGGTTTTGATATAAACGTTTAACGTTTAAAGTCCGTTTTGATTTAACATTGTAAATGGTATGATAAACGGGTAGCTTATTTGGTAAAAATGATATTAGGGCATAGACTTGACATATTAGGATGTTTACATGATATAAACATAGATATAGATGGCATTGGTAGGTTACGTGAGCTCGTTTACTTTAGTTATGTAAACTATGTTATATAATGGAATAAAGCGAAAAATTTCCCTGTAAAAAGGTGGTATATACTTTAATAGATGGATAGTACATTGCATCTAATTTAATAGATGGATATTTACATTGATGAAAATTGTGGGTTGTTATAAACTTCAAGGTTCGAATCACAAAATTGCCCAACGGAGAATAATTTGTGTCCAAGTCCTTCCACGTAGTAAACCCTTGATATCGTAACATTCCCAATCTGATAATTACCATATCCCAATATCTTTGCCACATGATCATTTCCGAATTTGACTATACCCAAAAACTTATTAACGAAATTGGTGAGTTGAGAGTGATCTCTGGTCATACGCTTGGAGCAGCCAGAGTCCAGATACCAGAGAACAATTTGGACGACCTGTATTCATCAAGAGAGGAAGATGGAACATCAGAAACTATGGATCCCCAAGATTTATTGTGTTCCTTTTTGTTACTAGATACAGATTTAAGAACCTCAGATTTGCTAACAGGAACATTAGTTTTAGATTTCCTAGGTTTCCTTGAGTAAACCAATGTTACAACAGGCTTAGGTGTTTCATTTACTAGAGCAGTTGGTTTCCTAAGGGGTACTTCAGTAGTTGTGGTAATTCTAGTTAAAGGGCACGCATTTCCTACTATAGTGAAGGTTTAACCAGTAGGTCTCCAGATGTATCTAATATTTGAAAACACCTTTCCTGTTGCTTTCTAAACTTTTCTCTTTGAACTTTTGTTAACATATTTAGATTTTTTACGAGCATTCACATTATTGATAAAATCAAGAACACACAAATCATGATTATCAGAAAGCATGCAACCATTACACTTAACACATTTAAGTTCAGAATTCGCATTAAGCTTGGAATGCTGCACATGAGCAATTCTATTAGGTTGAACAACACAATCTTTATTTTTCAAACTAGATTTAACTTTCCTAGGGTGGGCTTCTACTTTATTCTTCTGAGTACTACTTGGTGTTTGCCGAATCTTATCTTTCTTTGTATTGACTGAAGGCTGTGATCCGCTAGCACTAGTAGATGGTTTTACTCCTATAGAAGACAACATAGGTTTGTTAGAAACTAGGTTTGATGTAGAGGTTGTTTTTGTAATTGTGTTTCCTGAGGATGTGATAGGCTCAATGAATCTAACTCTTTTGTCCTTGTTCTTTGGGGTCACAACCACTATTTTTCCATCAATATTGTTGACACTAGGGTAAGTTTTACTGATGTTTGCAAGCAACTCCTGAACTAGTTTAGCATACCTACAAGCAGATTCTAAGGATTGATCTAGTGGATATTTTGATTTAACATGTTCAACTAGATCTCTAAGAATGGTAGCTTCTTCTTAAGTGTGCTTAATATAGGCAGAGTGAGCTGTCTGTTTATTCAACAATTTAGGGGTTATTGGTTCCACATCAATCTTAAGCATTTCTGGATCACTATGGTGTTTTGTAACGTCATTATCAACTAGAGTTTTTCCTTTAAGTTTCCTTAAATCATCCTTGAGAGCTGTAATTACTAAAACTTTTTCCGGAAGACTAGCATTTAAATCAGAAATTTCCACCGACTTTAGATTGACTTGATTAATTAAATCATCACATTGTTCTTTTGATCAAATACGTGTTGGTTTAATCGAGTCATAAAGTTGCTTATAGGTCTGTTTCAAATGCTCATTCTCAGAATTAAGGTTTGTCACCTTATGATCCAATTCAATATTTATAGTTTCAATCTCTTCTAAGTCCTTTTTAATCTTATCCTCATTATGTTTTCCACTTAGAGATTTAATTCTCTCTTTTAACTTCTTTATGATCGTGTCTTTCTCCTGGGACTGAGCTTTCAATTCATTTAATTCAACAATTGATCAAAACTTAGAGCACTTTGATTTGAAACAGAATTATCCCTTTAAAAAATTTCCTGATTAAATTGAGAATCAACTTCTAAAGAGATGCAATGTTTTTCAAGAGTGGTGAAACTTTTAAACAGTTTATCATAAATCTCTTTTTCAATGAAATCCGTTTGAAGCTCAGTCTTAAGTTTGAGACACTTTTCACATTCATGCACATTTACAGAAGCAATATCCGCAGAAGAATTCATAATTACATTCACAATATCTTTGTTAATGACTTGTTCCAAGAGTCGTTCGTTTTCGTTCAAAACTTGATTCATTTTAACTTCAAATGTTTTTGACTCTAAACGATGTTGTTCCACAGCCTGTTCCATTTGATGAAAGACATTTTGGACTTCAGAAAGTTCATCAACCAAATATTGATTGAATGTGTTAAATAAGTCCTTCAGAGCTTTTACAAATGGAATTATTTCATCCCTAAAACAAGCTTTTGTATGTTCGAACCCCCACGAACCCTCAGTGATAGCTGTGGGTGTGGTTCTTTCTTTGACTACCACATCAAAACCAGCAAGATGGTGTTTAAGTTTCTTCAAACTCGTATTAACCATGCTGACTTTAGGAAGTTCTTTTGGAACCTCAACATTGGTGGGTCTACTAGAAAGAGTGGGTTCTTTAGAATTCACAAAATTCTGAGACCAAAAGGCTTGTTCAGCAGATAATTCAGTTTGTGGAACAAACATTTTTCAAAATCTTGAGAAAGTTGATTAAGAACAGGATAATCAACAGATGTAGTATTATCTTTCTATTCTAACATTATAGGATCCTATTTATTTACAAGAATTTTTGAATGACTCCTTGTCAGCAAGCATTAAGGGTCTCTTTAGAGTCATGAATCACAATGGATAAGTTTTTTCAATAATAACACCAACAATAGACTTCGGTTTTTCTAACTGCTGAGCTTTCTTCCATATAGAAATGGATTTTGAAAAACCAGAGCTTGTTTAGTGGTATAATCATAGAAAACTAAGGTTTCGTCAACATGTGAACAGTTTGTGGCGGATTGATCTCTTTTAAAAACAATATTATCAAGCTGTTTAATCCTCTTTTCTAAAGCAATCTCTCTATCTATGTTCCTAGATTCTTCTTTCATAAAATCATCTTTGAGAAGAGAAAATTTTTCATTAAAGATTCTTTTTCTTTTAAATGTTCAGAAAGAGTTTGTTTAAGACGATCAATCTTTACAGACTGTGCACATGAATCTGAAACGTTATCATTACTTCTTAAATCAACATTTTGTCCTTCATTCAACACTTTAACTTGTTCCTTATA
This sequence comes from Tanacetum coccineum, assembly GCA_026074375.1. Lineage (NCBI taxonomy): Eukaryota > Viridiplantae > Streptophyta > Magnoliopsida > Asterales > Asteraceae > Tanacetum > Tanacetum coccineum. The sequence continues at coordinate 23,581 of BQNB010023267.1, read as the reverse complement.
TCTTTCAAGCGCAACCAGTTAACGAAACATTGACCTTTTATTTTCCAGATTTAATCTAGTACAGATAGCAACTTGGGTCTCATGTTACAAATCACAGATAATATCCGTGCATCTGAGTTGTGCAAAAGTTAGAATTCTAAATGACTGGCTGTTAATGATTCAATCAATAATGAGAATAAAGAATATATTGCTATCACTGGTTATTTCAGTCTCTGAATGGTTCACAACATTTGACTGCTCAAAAGATGGCATCGCCTGCACAAGTTGATTAATCATATTATTATTCACATTATCATGATTGTGTACCTCAGAAAGAGCATCTGATGCATAATGAGATAAATTCGCCATGAGAGCAACTTTGGCAGAATTGAGTTCATCACAGTTAGAGTCATATGCATCTAGATCATCAGCTTGATAAGCAACATTGTAAGTGATGACATTCTGAGTGGCTTAAGCTTCTGGAATTCCAAGATCTGCCAAAAATGCAAGTTCCTCCTCATGTAGAATTTGTCTACTTGCTTGAGCTTGAACCAAATAACACTTTTATCTTTAAAACCATCGCATCACCGTTTACCTTCTTGGGTTTTAGTTCAATGTTTAGACATGTGCCTTCCTCTTTGATTGTAACACTAACAATCTTTTGTTTCCCCGAGTTTACTCCCTTTGCCCTGGAGTGAAAGTTCAAGTAGTACCCACAGCATAAGAAAATTGTCTCACCCTGAACAGTTGTACGGTTACTCTTCCATCATTAAATGGTGGCTTGTTTGCCTTGGGTTTGACGAGTTCCTCAACTAGTTATTGGTAGTAAGGATTAGCGGGAAGGACTACAGCAGACAAGAATGACATTACATGATTGATGGCATCAATTGGATCATCACCGTGCTGAAAACTGGTTATAGTTAGACCGACAACAGCAGTCAAGAAAGACATCATGTGATTGATGGCATCAATAGGATCATCACCTTTCTAGAACACTGGAACAATTAGACCCGAGTCTGGTTAGGAAAATTTAGATTGTTGGTTAATTGAGGGAGCATATTCCAATTGAGGGATGGATGATGATGGAGAATAAACGTTGTGGTGAATTGATGATTGATACTCATTGGATGGATAAGTGATTGAAAGAGGTGTTGATGATTGATGAGTTGAGTATTGTTGAGACTGATAAGGTGATCCATACTATGGAGACTGATATGGTGAAACTTGTTGTTGAAATTGAGTGTTTTGGTAAGAGTTTTGATGAGTTTGATAAGGGGACTGGGTAATCTGATGGGTTGCAACCAAAGCAAGCGGATCTGAGTTGCGTTCATGCATTAAACGAACCTCATTTGCATGAAATTCATGTTGTCCCAAATAAGCATGAAGCTGATCAATGTTAGTTGTATGCAAATCCCGAACCATTTTGACATCTGTTACAAATTTGCTCCATTCAGGAAGAAGAGTATTCAAAAATTTGGTGTTCACTTGAAATTGTTCCAGTTTCATATTGTAGATGTTCATGTCATTGAGGAGCAATGAAAATCTCAAGTAGAACTCACGTAGTGTTTCCCCCTTCTTATAAGCAAACTTATCGAATTCATCATAAAGCTTACATTCCCTTTCTTGTTTCTTCAATGAAGTTCCTTGCATGAGGAGTTGAATTCTTTCCCAAAGTTCCTTGGTGACTTTATGATTGCTAACCAATGCATAGACCTCAGGTGGTAGTCCTTGTAGAATGATATTTGTTGCCTTGATATCACAATCAGCTTGAATTGCTTCCGTAGCAGATAACTCATAATATTTCTTTGGTCTTGTCACTCCATTTTCCTCAATTGAAGGCCAAATGAGTGGACCATTTTCAACGGATTCAAGGATCATTCGTCCATGTTGTCTATTTAACATGTATAGCTCCATTCTACTTTTCCAAGAATCATACATCTCTTTTTCCAACATGGGTGGACGATTGTCAGCACCCGACAGAATTGCTTTGTCAGCAAGAGTCGCCATTTATAAATTGGTATGTTCAAAGATTACTGTTTGATCGAGCGGTGATAGAAAGTAATTGTGTTTGAGGGTGTTGTCTTTTGTGTTTTAATTCTTGAAACTACACGGGATTTTACAATTCTTGACAAAACCGGGAAAACAAGTGAGTGTTTCACGGGATTTTACAAGTCAAAGAAATAAACCATATAATTTAGATTAAGCAATTTGAGTTTTAAGTTTATGTTGCAAATTCGGTTGATTAAGCCAATTGCGAATTCGGGTGTTACTGAAAATTGCCAATTCGGGTGATACTAAGAAAACTGCGAATTCGGGTGTTGCCAATTCGGGTGATACTAAGAAAAACTGTGAATTCGGGTGTTGCCAATTCGTATGTTGCGAATTCGGCTACAACTGAAGTTGCTAATTCGGATATTGCGAATTCGGCTACAACAGAAATTGCTAATTCGGATATTGCGAATTCGGCTACAACAGAAATTGCTAATTCGGGTATTGCGAATTCGGCTACAACAGAAATTGCGAATTAGGGTAACACTAAAACTGTGAATTCGGGTAAAACAAGTACGAAACTCAAAATCTTTAAAACACAAAAAAGACACCTTTTTGATTGTTTTTCCTCAAAATTTCTTGTACAACTAGTATTCTTAAACCTATAGGTACCTTAAAAATGATAACTTTTTGGTTTTTAAGCTGAAAATTTCAAAATTAAGATTTGTACTTTATAAGGTTTTTTGAAATAAAAGATGAACAAAAATTAGATTTTCTTTTATCCAAAGCAAATACACCTATATCCAAAGATACTAGATCAACTTTACCTAGGTAAATGATCTTTTAGTGTACAAAGAAGCTTTGAAAACAAAAGAAAAGAAAGAAAAAGGACGTACGGAATAACAAGCAAAAACAAACCAAAAAATCAAACACAAAAACTAAGCAAATCACTCCATGGCTCTTGATACCAATTGTAGAATACAAGTAATCTTTGATCTATGAACCAAGAACTAGAGAGAGAAAGTGGGAGAAGGATGTATTTTTCTAGTGAGAGAATGTAGAGAACATGAAATGCATTAAGTGGAAATGAAACATACAACCAACCAACCACCTCTCCAAAGCATGGAGAGGTGTATTTATACTTACATATGGGACGTGGGCTTGGGCTTGCATGGATTAATCCATAGGCCTTTGCTAACTAACTATTAAGGTTCCAAAAATAACTAAATGAGCTAATGATTGTTATCTATGGAGTGATCGACACTTTCCTAGGAATTTCGTATTCCTAGCAAGCTTTAGCAGGCTTCTTCTTAGGAGTTATATCAGAATCATCTTTCTTTCTTCCAGCTCTTGCTTTTATTTTTGGAGGTTCAGCTCCTGAAGCAATAGCATAGTACTCCTTGTAGGATTCAGAATCTTTGATGGCTTCATTCGTCAATTCATCACGCAAAATGGCATCGTACAGCTGTGTGTCCTCATGCCTAGAGACAACCTTTATCGTGGTGAACATGGGGTCATCCTTGGCAAAGTGCCAGTTTATCCTGTTCCTTCTTGGAATAGATGGATCCTTAGTCATGAAGAAGTTGATGATGACTTTGGTGAAGCGAGGGTAATACATCTCATTACTCCTCTTGGCATTCTTTATCTCTACTTGATAAACAAAGTCCTCCCACAGAAGGTAGGCATAATCTATGTTCTTCTTATGGTACATTCCCCAAAGGATTTGAGCTTGAGATAGTCGAAGATTGTCATATCTGGTACTTTTACCACTCAAACACTTGTTGATAACTGCAGCAAACGATCTCCAGGTTTGATGCAGCTTGTTGACATTGACATCAGTTATCATTTTTATCTCTCTACTGTGACCAAGATCTCTGAGAAACATGAGAGTTTCCTCTTCAAAGGGTAGTTCCTCAAATGACTGATAAGGAAGTTTAGGGCATATTTGAAGCATTTCTCTGAAGTACTCAAGATTCACAATGTGTTTCTTATTGTTCATCTTGAAACGAATCGAGTGGAGATGAACTTTAGCAGTTGCCCAGAACTCTTGCATGTAGATTTCTGGAACATCAGCTATGATCTGGAATGCCTTGTAAAAGGGAGTGAGTTTCAAGACGCCATACACCCCTTAAAGAGTTGGTTCTTTTGACTTGAGGTCTGGGCTTAGTCGTTGATTACTTTTTCTAATATTGAGTCGGTTGGCAAGAGCGACTAATGCGTCATCCAATGCAATTTGTTGAGCTCTTGTGATGTCTATGGTTCTTAATGCACAAAATCAATTTGAATTGATGATATGGAGAGATGCGATCGATCGAGTGAGAATGGGAAAAGAAAAATGTTAAGTGTGTGTATTTGTGTACAGGAACGGGGTGGGTGAGATGGGGGATAGGGCAATTTTTAAATTTTTATGTATTCAACCCTTGTAGTTTTATGCTCTTTTCAATTTTGCATACTTAAGTTTTATAAGGCATAGACAATTTAAACAAACAGCACAAAGAGTCCCTAATGTTTATACTATCATACCTATAGACTTAATTTTGCAAAATACTCCCTAAAGGCTTAAGCACATAACAAGTAAGGCACACATAAGCTAAACTTAATTAACTATCCTTACAAATGATATTCCATTATTGTTTAAAAAACCTTTTTCCCTTTAAACACATGACTTTCTGAAGAAGATATTTGACACTTTCTCCCCCTCAAATAATGACCCGTTTTCTATTTAAAGAGTTGTAGTCGTTGTTTGAGTGGACAAATGTCTCTGAAAAGCATTTTCTGCTGAAGCAATGTTTTTTTTTAATTATGAAAACAAACACCAATTTCAAATAAGATTTCTCTTATTTTCACACATAAGCGCACTGACACGTACACTTATGGAAATATAGGAAGCACGGGTTGTGATGCAAAGTAATCACAAGCCTTTGCATGGTCATAAAGTAGACCATGCCCGAGAATAAATTCCCGTTGAGAGGTCAAGTTTCCTTTTTGACAGAATACTTGCCTTTAAGATGATGATCGGGTTGCTATCTGAAATAATAGCAAGCCATTTGGCATGTTTTGAAAAACATTTGAACTTTTGCATGAACTTTATTTATGACCACGTGTCTTTATTGAAAGACATTTCTGGGGACGTAAATATTATCGTTTGCAAAAGACATGCCACTAAAACCTCTTTTTATATTTTTCTGATTTTTTAATTTTGTATTTTGTTTTTATGAAAGTTTTTTTGAAAATGAAAATCTTTTTAGTTTTTCTGGTTTTTGAATATATACATATATTACATAGGATATTAGAATAGGTACCACCACTATTCTTCAGCTTCATCTGTCAACTGTTTCAGGGTCTCAGGCGTAAAACTTCGCATTCCCATCTTGTTGATCAGAAATTCAATTCTTTCTCTGCACAGGGCTTTCGTGAAGATGTCCGCTAGCTGATACTTTGTATTGACAAAGTAAAGCTCTACTACTCCATTCTCAACTTGCTCTTTGATGAAGTGGAATCTTATGTCAATATGCTTCGATCGAGAGTGTTGAACATTGTTGCAGCATAAGGCGATAGCGCTTTTATTATCACAGTACATTGGAATTTTGTTGAATCCAAGGCCGTAGTCGGTAAGTTATGATCTCATCCATAAGACTTGAGCACAACAGCCGGATAGGGCGATGTATTCAGCTTTCGTACTGGATATTGCAGTGCTTTTCTGCCTTTTTGATGACCAGCTCACAAGTCTATCTCCTAAAAACTGCATACTGCCAGAAGTACTTCGTCTAGTATCTTGGCAACCCGCGTGATCAGCGTCTGCATAAGCTGTTAGAGCAATAGAAGAATCCTTTGGATACCAGAGTCCCCTATTAACGGTTCCTCTTAGGTATTTAAATATTCTTTTAATAGCATGAAGGTGCTTTTCGGTAGGCTTTGCCTGATACCGGGCACACATGCATACAGCCAATGTTAGGTCTGGTCTATTGGCTGTAAGATACATAAGGGTGCCGACCATTTCACGGTAGTGTGTAGGGTCAACGGCTTTCCCTTATGAATCTTCATCCAGTTTGGATTTCTCCACCATGGGAGTATCCACAAGGTCACTAGATTCCATACCATACTTCTTTAAAGATTCAAGAGCATATTTTGACTGGTTTATAAAGATGCCTCTGGGATTTTGAGAAATTTGTAATCCAAGAAAGAATGAAATTTTTCCCATCATCGACATTTTAAACTTCGAACACATTAGTTTAGAAAATTGGTCACATAGTTCATGTGTCTTAGACGCAAAGATAATATCATCAACATAGATTTGTACCAGGAGAATATCTTTGCCTTGTCTTCGGATGAACAATGTGGGATCCACAGTTCCTTTAGAGAATTCCTGAGAGAGTAGAAACTTCGACAGCAGATCGTACTGTTGAGACTTGAAAGACTTCAAGGACACTTAAGGTTTCTACTACACAGGTACATAATGGAAATTATACTAAGTAGTTAGTACTGGTAGTATAAAGTTACCACTGCTAGTTACTACTGTTAGTATAATATTAGTACTATTAGTATGAAGTTACTACTGCCAGTAGAAGTTAAGACTGCTCAGAGTTAAAGACTGAAAATATGCTAAGTTATTAATGATGCTAGTATAAAAGTTACTACTGTTAGTATAACTAAGTACTGCTAGAGTAAAGTTACAACTGTTAGCATAAAGATTAGTACTGCTGGTACTTACTACTGCTTATGCTTAGTTAGTGTTGCTGGTTATAAAGATACAACTGTTGCTGACTTACAACTGCTTGAAGACTTACTACTGTCAAGAGGATAAAGACAGAGTAAAAAGATAAAGCGTGTGTGGAAAACAAGAGTACCTATGAAGATAAGTATTAAAGTTATATTTGTAAAAGATATGATTGTCTGTAATTATAGAAATGATTATGATATGTTAGGAAGGTATTGTAAACCGTGTAGGACTCTTTAGTGTATAAAAGGAGGTCCTAGGGTATAGAAAAAGATATCAGTTCTCATAGCAGTTTTCCATAGAATTCTTAGAGCTTCAAGGTTTTGTAAACCCTAACACTAATTCAGAGTGTTCGTTGAGGCTGAAAGTTTTGTTATTGTTTCATTGTTTGTTATTCAATTGTTATTATTCTTCTTAGTATCAATACTAGATTCCGCATAGTATTTGATATTCAATAATCAAAGTTTCTATCATAGTAGTTTTGGATTTATCCAAAGTTGCTAACCTTACATCAAGCTAAGGAGGACAAGATCGGTTTTAGGACCAACACGTACCACGCGCGAAGAGCTTGTTTCAACCCATAGAGAGCTTTCTTAAGCCTGTACATGTGATTAGGATTGTCTTGATCTACAAACCCGACTGGTTGGCTGACATAAACCTCTTCACGCAAAAGGCCATTCAAGAATGCCGTCTTTACATCCATTTGGTAAACAACCATATTCATGTGAGCAACAAATGCAAGGAATATACGAATAGCTTCAATTCTAGCCACAGGAGCAAAGGATTCTTCAAAATCAATTCCCTCTTCTTGACGGTAACCACGAGCAACCAATCGAGCCTTGTTCTTTAGAATTCCTCCCAATTCATCAAGTTTCACCTTGTAGATCCATTTTAAAGTAATGACCATCACTTTATCAGGACGAGGTACGAGTTCCCAGACTTCAAGATGTTCAAATTCGTTAAGCTCCTCTTGAATTGCTTCAATCCAGCATGCTTGAGTTAATGTGTCTTTGTAGTTCTTAGGTTCAATTGATGTGAGAAAGGCATCATAGTAACAAAATAAGGCTTGTTCATGGAGTTGGAGTCTTGTGGAAATAGGTCTTTTGAGTTCACCGATGATGTTTTCTAAAGGATGATCCTTGGTCCATTTGTTAACGTGTTCTGAGTAAGGAGAAGCAGTGTGCACAATAGTTGGAATAACGTCCGAAGAAGAAGATGATTCAGAGTCATTTTCTAGAATAGGAATGCCAAAGAATGGATCGTTATTCATGTGTGCAACATCTAAGTCGTGATTATCTTCTTCAACATCGTTAGGAATGACTGGAGATTGAGTTTCGGGTGTAGTTTGAGAATCACTAGTTGATGGTGCATCTTGGTCAACAGTTGTTGAGGAAGGTGAACCGGTTGATACAGCTGGTTCTGGAGCTACTACTTCGACAATTGGAGCAATGACTTCAGGAGCTGGTAAATCAACACTTGGTAGGGGATTGAGTAATTCATCAAACATTGGTTGAAACAAAATATCCCAATCAGTTCTTGAAGGTGGTACAAACGGTGTTGAAGGAGGAAGGTTTGGCACGAGTCCTGAACTGATTGTTGTAGGAGTCATTTCATGAAGTGCGGGTTCAGAACTACTGTGTTCAGAAGCCATTGCAGTCAGCTCATCAAAATCAACATGAATTGTTTCAATTATTCATCTGGTACGTCTATTGTAAATTCAGAATGCCTTCTTTGTAGGTGCATAGCCAATGAAAATACCAATATCAGCTTTTGGTTGTAACTTGCCCAAATTCTCGCTATCATTTGTCGGATAACAAAGTGCACCAAACACATGAAGAAATGATAGGTCGGGAGGTTTGTTGTGCAGAAGATCATATGGTGTTTTGTCATGACGAAGGCGTATCATGGAACAATTTTGGGTGTAACATGCGGTAGCAACTGCTTCAGCCCATAAGAATAACAGAGCTTTTTCATAAATTAACATTGTGCGGGCTGCTTCAATAAGCGTATGATTACGTCTTTCAACGAAACCATTTTGCTATGAAGAGCGAACAACAGATGTTTCATGAGAGATGCCAACCTTCTCATAATATCCACGCAAAGGTTGATTAACAAACTCAGTTCCATTATCTGTTCTGATGCGTCGGGCAAGTGTCTTAAGCCGCACTTGGATCATCTTGAGAAACTTGATTATGAAATCTGAAGCTTCATCTTTTGACATTAAGCACTTAACCCATGTAAACCATGAGTAATCATCTATAATGATGAGGATGTACTTCTTTCCATTAATTCTTGCGACACGCATTAGGCCACAAAGATCCATGTGCAGGAGATAGAGTTTTTCTTGGTTAGTGTCTTCAGATTTAGGTTTGTGGGATTTCTTTTTGCTTTTTCCCATTGCACAGGCAAAACGCAGATGGTCCTTTTCAAATTTTAGCTTAGAGAGACCTTGAACAAGACCGTGTCTAGCTAAATGGTTAATGGCACCGAAGTTCAGATGAGACAGGTGTCGGTGCCATAGCCATGACTTAGTCTTTGAGGCCTTTGACAAGAGATATATTGGGCAAGACGTCATCATATCTCCAAGAGATAGTGTATACAGATTGTCCCCTCTAGGTCCAGTCAATAGATCAACACCTTCTAGATTACGAATGAAGCAGGCGTGTTAACGGAAAGCAACTTCAAGATTCGAATCACAAAATTATCCGACAAAGAATAAGTTGTGTCCAAGTCCTTCCATGTAATAAACCCTTGATATCATAACATTCCCAATCTGATAGACTCCATATCCCATTATCTTTGCCACGTGATCATTGCCAAATTTGATAGTACCCAAAAATTTACTAATGAAATTGGTGAGCTGAAAGCGATCTCCGGACATATGCTTGGAGCAGCCGGAGTCCAAATACTAGAGAACAATTTAGACGACCTGCAAGCATCAAGAGAAGAAGATAGAACATCAGAAATTGTGGATCCCCAGGATTTACTGGGTTCCTTTTTGTTAGCAGATACAGATTTAATAACCTTATGTTTGCTAACGGAATCAGTAGTTTTAGATTTCCTAGGTTTCCTTGAGTAAACCAATGTTACTACAGGCTTAGGGGTATCAACTTCTAGAACAATAGGTTTTCTAGGAGGCACTTTAGCAGTTGTGGTAATCCTAGTTAAAGGGCACGCAGTTTCTACTATAGTGAAGGTCCGACCCGTAAGTTTCCAAGTGTATCCAATTCTAGTAAACACATTTCCTGTTGGTTTCCAAACTTTCTTCTTTGAATTATTCTTAACTGGAGGCAGATCCAAGTCTATAATGGCTTGGATCCCCAAAAAGATCTAAATCTCTTATTTTATGTGCAGGACAACCCACAACAAAAGGAGTATAAGGAAAAAGCAGTTATTGACAGTAGTTGTTCCATGTATATGACAAGAAACAGGTGCTATCTTGATGAATATGAAGATTATGATGGTGGTTTAGTTTCCTTTGGTGATGGTAAAGGCAGAATATCTAGTAAAGGTAAAATCAAAACGGGAACATTGGATTTTAAGGATGTGTACTTCTGTAAGGAGCTTAAGTATAATATGTTCAGTGTGTCACAAATATGTGACAAAAAGAACAATGTTCTTTTTACTGACACTGAGTGTCTTGTCCTATCTTTTGACTTTAAGCTACTTGATGAAAGTCAAGTATTGCCAAAAGTTCTAAGAAAAGACAACATATACCGTGTTGACCGAAAGAGTGCTGTTCCCACTGGAGATTTAACTTTTCTCATTGCTAAGGATACAATTGATGAATCCAATACATGGCATAGGAGGCTTATGCACATTAATTTTAAAACAATAAATAAACTTGTGAAGGGAAACCTTGTCAAAGGTTTACCTTCAAAGATTTTTGCTAATGATCATTCTTGTGTTGCTTGTCAGAAAGGAAAGTAACACAAAGCCTCCTATAAGACCAAGCTTGTGGAATTCATCAGCAAACCCTGTACATTTCTTTCATCTTTAATGCTTCATATGGACATGTTTGGTCCTACAAATGTTAAGAGTTTAATGGAGAAGTCTTATTTCTTAGTAGTCACTGATGACTTTAGTAGATTTTCTTGGGTATTTTTTTTTGCCACTAAAGATGAGACTAGTGGGATTCTAAAGACCTTCATAACAGAAATAGAAAATCAACTAGATCATAAAGTAAAAGTTATCAGGAGTGACAATAGAACTGAGCTTAAGAATAGTATAATGAACCAGTTTTGTGAAATAAAGGGGATTAAAAGGGAATTTAGTGTGGCTAGGACTCCTCAGCAGAATGATGTAGCTGAAAGGAAGAATAGAACACTGATAGAGGCTGCAAGAACAATGTTAGTGGACTCTAAGTTGCCAATCACCTTTTGGGCAGAAGCAGTTAATACTGCTTGCTATGTGCTAAATAGGGTCTTTGTATTAAGCCTCATAACAAGGACACTTATGAACGTATTTCATGGAAGACCTCCACTGTATAGATATTTTATGAATACCTTTTGGGTGTCTTGTTCCATCTTATAATTACCAAGTATCATCTAGGCAATTTGTGAAGGTAAAGCTATTAAAAGGGATATTTGTTAGATATTTTGTGGGTTAGTAAAGCTTTGAGAGTTTTTTTTTAACAAGAGGACTTAGGATTGTTGAAGAGACCTTAAACATTAGATGTTTCTTGAAAAATTCACCTATGTGAAAGGAGAATGGACCTGACTGGCTTTGTTTGATGTTGAATTCTTTGTCAAGATATCTATGAAGTGTATGTTGCCTTTTGTTGCAGGGAACAAACTAATGGTATTACCGAACCAAAGATAACACTGTTGCAGGTCAAGCTCAAAAGGAAAAGAAACCGAAACAAAATACATCTGTTACCTATTTGCATAACAGATCTATTCAATCTTCAAAGGTCCTAAAGATAGAGAAAGAGATACTGGATCAAGGCTTACAAGATGTAGATGAAAATGAAGCATCAGACACAAGTGGGAAGGATGATGAACCAACAAGAAGTGAGTCAGAAAGGCTAAATCAAAGGGAAATGCAGACTAAAAACACTAACAGTACTAATGGTATTAATACTGTTAGTACACTCGATAGTACTGCTAGACCAACAGTTGATATTGTTGTTCCATCACCACCAGTTAATACTGCTAGACCTTTTGTTAATACTGCCAATGCATTTGAAGAACATCTTTTTGAAAGATTCTCTCCTTTCAAAAATGCTTTTTCCCTTCCACCTGTCCCAAATATATCTTTAATGGATAATACTGGAATCTTTAGAAATGCTTATGATGATGAAGATGTGGAAGAAGAAGTTGATATGAATAATGTAAATTCATCTTATATATTCCCTGATACTTCTTTCACCAAATTTCACAAAGATCATCTTGAAGATCAAGTGATTGGAAGCTTAAAAACTCTTGTACAAACAAGACACATGACCAAGACAACTGAAGAACATGATTTGATCTCCTTAGTTCACCAGCTTAGAAGAACAAATCACAAGGATTTTCAAAATTATTTGTTTGCATGTTTCTTATCTCAAAAGGAACCTAAAAAGGTGCTTTAAGCCCTGGAAGATCCAAGCTGGGTGGAAGCAATGCAGAAAGAGCTTCTACAATTTAAACTGCTAAATGTTTGGTCCTTAGTTGACTTACCAAGAGACAAGTGGGCAATTGGTACTAAATGGGTTTTCAGAAACAAGAAGGTGATATGAGTGTATTGTGGTAAAGAACAAAGCTAGACTGGTTGCTCAAGGTCATACTCAAGAGGAAGGTATAGATTATGATGAAGTCTTTGTACCTGTTGCAAGGATAGAAGCCATAAGATTATTACTAGTATATGCTTCCTTCAAAGATTTTGTAGTCTACCAAATGGATGTAAAAAGTGCTTTCTTATATGGAAAGATAGAAAAGGATGTATATGTTTGTCAACCTCCTAGATTTGAAGACCCACACTTTCCAAACAAATTTACAAAGTAGAAAAGGCACTCTATAGACTACATCGGGCCCCAAGAGCATGGTATGAGACATTGTTAACTTACTTGCTGGACAATGGTTTTCACAAGGGACAAATTTACAAAACTTTGTTCATTAGAAGACATAAAGATGATATCCTGCTAGTTCAGGTTTATGTTGATGATATCATCTTTGGATCAACAAAGAAAGAAATGAGTACTGAATTTGAAAGTATGGTGCATGGACTAAAGTTCAAATGAGTTCTAGGAGAACTTTCTTTCTTTTAGGACTTCAAGTTAAAACAGAGAGTGATGGGATCTTCTTTATCAGCAAGATAATATGTGGTATGAGATTTAAAGAAGTTTGATCTTGCCTCAATAAAGATATCAAGCACTCCAATGGAAACAAACAAGCCATTAACAAAGGATGAAGAAGCTGAGAATGTGGATGTACATTTATATAGATCAATGATTGGATCATTGATGTACTTGACAGCTTCTAGACCAGACATTATGTTTGTTGTTTGTGCTTGTGCAAGGTTCCAAGTTATTCCAAAGACCTCACACCTTCATGATGTGAAGAGGATCTTTAGGTACTTAAAAGGGCACCCAAATTGGGCCTTTGGTATCCTAGAGATTCACCTTTTGACTTGGAAGCCTTTTCTGATAGTGACTATGTTGGAGCTAGTCTTGAGAGGAAATCGACAACAAGAGGTTCTCAATTTCTTGGCAAAAGATTAATTTCATGGCAATGTAAGAAGCAGACTATAGTAGCCAACTCAACAACTAAAGCAAAATATGTGGCTGCTGTAAACTGCTATGGACAGGTGTTATGGATCCAAAATCAGATGCTTGACTATGGATACAATCTCATGAACACCAACATCTACATTGATAATGAAAGTACAATCTGTATTGTAAAGAATCCAGTATCTCACTCCAAAACCAAGCACATTGAGATAAGGTACCATTTTATCAGAGATTCTTATGAAAAGAAGTTGATACAAGTAATCAAGACTCACACAGACAAAAATGTTGTTGATCTTCTCACCAAAGCTTTTGATGTTAGCAGGTTTAACTTTCTAATTGCTAGCATTGGTTTATTGAATCTCTGAGACTTATCAGTTTGTTAATTTTTATTCATGGATTATGCAGTTAACTATGGACTCCTCTATTGAATTTCCACATGTCTATCTAGTCTTTTCTACGTGTGCTTGTATGATGAATAGAGTGGCATGTTTCTTGTATAATTATTATAAGACTTAGTTAAAAACTGCTAAGAAAATGTTAATACTGCTAAGTATAATTAGTACTCCTAGTTATACTTACAACTGTATATTATAACTATTAGTCATAATTAGAACTGTAAAACAATAAAAATTACTTTGGATGTCGTATTTTTAGAATTTGTGATAAACAATTTTCAGGATGAGCACATTGAAAATATGGTATTGCATTAAGGGGAGGCTTTAAACTGTGATGAAAAGAAGATGTGACATCAATCATAAGTGGGTAATGAATCAAACCAAAGGCAATTCAAAAGAGGTCAGGACACCAAGATACCTCAGTCTAGTGGTCTCCCTAAGAAAGGTTGGTGATGGGGATGTCCATAAGGAGTTGGGTAACAGAATGGAAAGGGCTGCCACTACTGCTTCTAGCTTTGAAGCAGAGCAGGACAGTGGTAACATAAATTAAGACCCAGTCCATGGCAACACTTAATGAATTAACTCCTTCGGGAATTGATTCAGGTAGTGGTCCCAGGTGACAAGATACCATATTGGGGGATGTAGATGCTCAAACTAGGTTTAAGACTACATCTAAACAGTCCAATGATCTACCTCTCTCAAAAGTTAACACATTTGGAAGTGGGGAGGACAGTATAAAAATTTTGGAATTGATGGAAATTGTACACAACTGTCTGCATTGGTGAGCTCAAAAGAATGTGGATTATGTGAGTTGTAAAATAGAAAAGAGAGATGTGTGTACAAAAAACAAAAAGGTGATTAAAGATGAGCAAAAAGAATTGAGAGATTCTGTGAGCATAAACAGAAAGTAGGTTTGTAAGAATCAAATTTGATGATCAAAGTTATTTGTGGGATGAAATTGAAGTTAATGTTAGTAGTTCCAACTTACTGCTGTTAGTCTCAGGTTAATACTGGTAATACAACTTAATGCTGCTAAGCATAAAGTTTCTACTACTAGTATACAATTAATGCTATTAGGCTTAAATTAGTGCTGCCGTATTTGGTTAGCTGAAGCAGCTTAGTTAACTGTTGTAGGCATCAATTACTGCTGCTAGTTCAAGTTCCTGCTGCTGAGGGGTTTTTCTATAAATACTTCGATTAAGGGTTTCACTTATTTCTTTATTCGATTTCATTCATTCAAACACTCTCTAAACATTAGCCCCTAATTCGCAATTTCATCTTTGTCATCAAAATCATTATAATGTCGAGCCCTAAGTTTGCTGAAACGCATAATGTGGTGGCATTTTTGGAGAAACCTGCAGAAAGTGATGGGTTTGCAAAGATCATTGATTTCTGAGAAAGCCACGTTTCCTGTTTTAGGTTAGCATGAACAGTCAATCCAATCATCACACCTCGTTGTGTTACAACGTTTTGGTTGCTATCTGGCACAGTGTCAAGATGGTTAATGGATGTGCAATCTAG
The DNA here is from genome assembly GCA_026074375.1 of Tanacetum coccineum. Taxonomy (NCBI): domain Eukaryota; kingdom Viridiplantae; phylum Streptophyta; class Magnoliopsida; order Asterales; family Asteraceae; genus Tanacetum; species Tanacetum coccineum. The sequence continues at coordinate 8,271 of BQNB010023267.1, read as the reverse complement.
TTTACAAGCGTCTAAAATTGACAAAAAGAAGGTCATCATCACGGAGGAAAGTATTAGGAATGATCTTGTTAGGATTAATGTTTTATTAACTTAGTACCGACAGTACAATAGTTAGTACTGACAGTTATACTTAGTACCTGACAGTACAAAGTGTGTAGTACACTGTTAGTTTTAGTTGTTCCGTTAGTAGTAAATAGCTTAGTACCAGATACAGAATATATTTAAAAGATATTTGTGAGATATGTTTGTCAGAAAGTCTGAAAGACTTTAGGGTGTTATCCTTGATCTATAAAAGGATAACTATTGACATAGTTAGACATATATGAAAAATAGGTCAATTACAAAATCACACAACACATATTCATTGGTTAGCAATCTACGTGACTATCAAGAACACCCACCCTTGTTTTTTCAAACAAAGTTGTTATTCTGTTACAATCATTATTTCTCTTTAGTATTGTGTTAAGATTCCGCATTAACATATTGTATTTCAAGTCATTGTTTCCTATATAGTCTGTGGTATTTATACATCCAGCTATCATCCTTTATAGGCTGCAATAGATCCATTCACAATAAGGGACACCACAATTGTATCAGAGCCTTTGTAAAGAAATTTGAAAAGAAGAACAATTAAATTAAACATCCTTTTTGTCTGGAACACATGATGATAATCCCACCTCCACCTAACCACCTCCACAAGAAACTCAACAAAACCAACACAACAAAAAACTCCTCAAACGTCTCAACCATCAAATACCAATTCTCAACTAGGGAGAATTTGACTATATGGGTAGGAAGATAGAACACTATCTGGCCCATACAGACTATCCAATTTGTGGAGGTTATCCAAAATGGGATTGGTCCTGTATAGTCTCACTGATTACAACCAGGACAGATTAAAATTTTGCATCCTAAAACTGCAGAAGAATGGTTGCTAAAGAGAGAGAGACAGAAAAGCTAGGACACTTGCTGATGGCCATACCAGAAGATCATCTAGTAAATTCCACTAAATGACTGATGCAAAAGATATGTGGATTGTCCATAAAAATACAGATTTTGGTCTGGAACTGTGAATCTAAAAAGATGCAGAAGTACATCTTGAAGCAACAATTTGAAGGAATTTAGTTTCCAGTATCCAACTCAGATGGGAATTCACAAAAGGATATGAGAGATCCAAAGTCTACTCAGGTCAGCTAGAGATTCATGGAGCAGGTCTTGTATCTACTGAAGATGCAATCAAAAGTTTTTGAGATCTCTACCTTCTGCTTGGTTACAAAGTTTTCCTTGATCATGAGAAACAACCAGGATATGGACATAAGTCTTAGGTTTTGTGATTGTACTGAACAATCTAAGAGCTTGAAATGATGTGAAATAGGCTCTACTGCATATGGATCAACTTGCAAGAAATATTAGCATTCGTCTTGAAAACACCAATGTAGTTTACTAACTGAAAGTTAGTACTGCTTATGTGTGTCCCACTCTTCTGACATTGTTTAAAGCATGTCTATGGACAACCATCCAATCATCATCATATTCATGCTTGCAAGTCAAATCTAGTTGTCCTCAACTGGATCATGAGGACTTAGATTCAGGTTGATTGAATATGATCTCGAAGAAATGACTTGATAATGGCAAGTTGGAATGATTCATGAGAATTGAACAAGCAAAAAGAAAGGTGTGGTAGTAGTAACTACAGTTGTTGATGCAAAAGAACCTGTTGGTTTTGATAAAAACAAAAGTGGTAATGTTTCAAATGCCACAAACAGGGGACATTTTGCAAAGAGAGTGTAGAAGCGAAGGAAGAGTATAGAAGGAGAGATGGAGGAATCTGGAATAGAGAAGGAGAAGAAACTTAGCAATAGAGATGAAAGCATTCTGGAAAGAAGGAAGAATCTAGAGCATTAGTGACAGTTGATGGGAGAATGTGTTGATGGACCAACTATTCAGAGATAATGATACTATTGTTTCATTGGCTAACAACAGCAACAGGATCAGACACTCACGGTACTTTCTTGTTCATTATGAATGCAAAGTATCTATGCTAACAGTAAAAGACTGTGTATATATTCAAAAAGAGCAACTTAGTTTGATGCTAGTGTTGAAATAAAAGGCTTAACTAATGGTCTTAAGAAAGTTGAAGCCACAGCTAGTTGTCCATCAAACAAAAATCACTTTGGTTATGAATCAAAAGATCAATTTATAAAATAGATTTAGATGATTTAAGACAGATGTTCTGTGACATACCATTAAGATCATTGTTGCTAAAGCTCAAAAGAAAAAAGATTGAATTAGATGTAATAGTACATCATATGAATCAGTGTCTTCAAAAAGAAATCTTTGGTTAAATTGGCTCAAATATTCTATGAGTGCCAGAGATATGTTTGATGCTTGGTATGGTGATTATAGATATAGTGGGAATTTGAGCTATGAAAATGAAGTTTTTCAAAGTATCTTTAGGTGCAATGCAAGTGATTATGAAAATCCACCTTTGCATAAAAGGTTCTTTAAAACTTGTGAAATGCAAGCAGTTCCTCCACCCATGACAGGGAATTATCTGCCCTCTGGACCTGATATTGAAATAGAGAGTCAAATATACTGTATGGTCCAGAAATAAGACTCAACAATGAACATGATTCCCAAACTATGAAGTTGTGTACCTTTTGACTCGTAAATTAGTACTGAAACATCTGAATTAGAGTGTTTGAACCTAGTTGTCTCCAATGAATCACATGTAGAAGTTTAGACCTAAGGTTTGGTCTGATGCTTCCTATCATTGAGGAGTATGAATCAGATTAGTGGATAATGATGTGTGAGGAATGTGTATGTTAAAATAGAAGATCTTTGACACACCTAGTTTTGCTGCCAAGCATGTAAAAACTCCTAGTGAAAATGTTAAGAATAGTTCAACACATAGTCAAAAACCTAAGGTTAACAACAAACAATTGGAGAAAGGGATTACTGAAAGAGCATGTTTTGTCTGTGGGAGTTTTAGTCATTTTATGTTAAAGAGATTGCTGAATGATCATGTAAAATTGGTCTAAAAAAGTTGAGCTACTTAAAAAATTATGTCTAAGGGAAATGGTTCAAGGGAAAAGACCAATAAGGAATTTGAGGAAACCCATTTATGGGGACCATACTCAAAGGAGTAAATAAACGACAACATGTTTGTCCACTTTGGCAGTACACACAAAGAAACTGGAAATTAATCAAGTTTGTGTGATGTTTTAAAGCTAGCAGGTACTATCTTTGTAGTTCTGCTTAGACAAAATATTAACAAACGGACAAGTTACTAAACAGAAGCACTGCTCTGATAAATTAATACTGTTAAGCCCTCTGTGAATGATGTAAGACCACAAAATGCTTTTAACAAAACTCATTCACTATCCTCAAGGCCTTTAAAAGGAACAACACAGTTAGTACTAGAACAAATATTGGACAAACAAAAGGATTTATATTGCCTAAGGTATAAAGCAGTTAGTTCTGTTGGGGGAAGGGATGAAAAATGGGTCAGTGCTGTTAAGTCCTCAGAAGTTTTGTAAATAGAGCAAACTGGATTACAACAAAAGTATCCTCTCCAAATACAATGTGGGATCTAGCCTTAGAAATCTCATTCATCTTTAAAAGATCCACTAGGCAGACTCAGCCCAAACAGGCTTGGGGCCCTAAGATAGACTAAAACTCTTTTCTTTTGAATGTGTGCAGGGGGAAAAATCCACACAGAACTTTAAAGAATAAAGGAGATAATTGATAGTGGTATGTTCCAGGCACATGACAGGGGAACAAGAACTTAACCTTGTTTACTGGACTATCAAGACTATTATGGTGGCCCTGTTGCATTTTGGAGGGAGTAGAGGATATATTACTGGGAAAGGTAAAATACAAACTGGTAAGTTAGATTTTGAGGATGTAAGCTTTGTGAAAGAACTTCAGCATTTCAATCTCTTTTCTGTGTCACAAATGTGTGACAAAATGAACAAGGTTCTGTTTACTGACACTGAATGTCTTGTTTTGTCTCCTGATTTTAAGTTACCTGATGAAAATCAAATATTACTTAAAGTCCCCAGACAAAACAATATGTACAGTTTCAATTTAGAGAACATTGTTCCTTTAGGAGGTTTGGCTTGTTTAATTGCAAAGGCTACAACTGATGAATCTAACTTATGGCATAGGAGGTTGGGTCATGTAAATTTCAAAAATTTAAATAGACTTGTGAAGGGAAACCTTGTAAGAGGTTTACCTACAAAGCTTTTTCAAAATGACCACACTTGTGTTGCTTGTCAGAAAGGAAAGCAACACAAAGCTTCTTGTAAGGCCAAGTTAGTTAGCTCTATTAGCCACACCCTACAACTTCTTCATATGGACTTGTTTGGACCTACATCTGTAAGGAGCATAAACCATAAGACCTATTGTTTGGTTATCACTGATGATTTTAGCAGATTTAGTTGGACATTTTTCTTAAGATCTAAGGATGAAACTAGTGCAATCCTTAAAGACTTTATAAGACAAATAGAAAACCAATTGAATCAAAAGGTTAAAACCATTAGATGTGATAATGGAACAGAATTCAAAAACAGGGATATTAATGAATTCTGTGGTTTAAAAGGGATCAAGAGGGAATATAGCAATGCCAGAACTCCACAACAAAATGGAGTTGCTGAGAGAAAGAACAGGACCCTTATTGAGGCAGCAAGAACCATGCTTGCAGATTCATTTTTACCTAACACTTTTTGGGCTGAAGCAGTAAGTACTGCTTGCTATGTTCTTAACAGGGTATTAGTGACCAAGCCTCATAATAAGACACCTTATGAACTTTTAACTGGTAAAACACCAATTATAAGTTATATAAGACCTTTTGGGTGCCATGTGACCATCTTGAATACCATAGACCACTTGGGCAAATTTGCTGGAAAATCTGATGAGGGATTTTTGGTTGGGTATTCTCTACAAAGCAAGGCTTTTAGAGTATACAATCTTGTAACCAAAAGAGTTGAAGAAAACCTGCACATAAAATTCTTAGAGAACAAACCCAATGTTGCAGGGAAAGGACCAAATTGGCTTTTTGACCTTGATTATTTGACTGATTCTATGAACTATCTTTCTGTTAGTTCAGAGAATCAAGCTAACATTCATGCAGGTCAACAAGCAACTAACCAAAATGAGGGTTCAAAAGACAAAATTGATTCAGGGAATTCTCAAATAGAAGATGAATCTGCTCAAGACTGTTTTGAAGTTCCTTACTGGCATTCGTATTCTTCCACAAACACCTCTTCTTCAAAATCAGACGAAAAGAGAAGAAGTCCAAGAAAGGAAGAACAAGTCTTTCTGGATGATCTTGCAAGACTTCAAAGTCAAGAGAAAGAAGCTTATGAGGAAGCTGAAGCTCTCACAAAGAATCTTGAACAAGACACTGAGAAAGCAGTTACTCAGGCAGAAGCTGAAAAGACTAGCAGTACTAACGTTATTAGTACTGTTAGCACAACAGCTAAAGCTAGCGGTACTAACTTTGTTAATACCGTTAGCATACCAGTTGGTACTGCCAGTGCAAATGAGGGACTATCTCTCTCTAACACAACCAATTCGCAAGAAGATGACTATGAAATACCTCCACTTGAGGATATTCATGAAGATGCTACTGATGGTATCTTTACACATGCATCTTATGATGATGAGGGTGCAGTGGCTGACTTCACAAATTTGGAAACTATTGTGAATGTTAGTCCTATTCCCACATCAAGAGTTCATCCCTCTCATCCTTCAACACTCATTCTAGGAGATCCAACATCAGCAGTACAAACAAGAAGCAAAGTCAATAAAAGTTCTGAAGCTCATGCTTTTGTTAGTTATGTTCAAAAGCAAAGGAGAACCAATCATAAGGACTTTCATCATTGTTTGTTTGCCTGTTTTCTATCTCAACATGAACCCAAGAAGATTTCAGAAGCTCTTGAAGATGAAAGTTGGGTTGATGCAATGCAAGAAGAATTGTTGCAGTTTGAGATTCAAAAGGTTTGGATTCTAATAGATTTGCCTTATGGAAAGAAGGCTATTGGTACAAAGTGGGTGTATAGGAATAAGAAAGATGAAAGAGGAGTGGTTGTCAGGAACAAAGCTAGATTAGTTGCTCAGGGACACAGACAAGAGGAAGGAATAGACTATGATGAAGTTTTTGCTCCTGTGGCTAGACTTGAAGCCATAAGGATCTTTTTAGCATATGCCTCCTATATGGGGTTTATAGTCTATCAAATGGATGTGAAGAGTGCCTTTCTCTATGGCAAGATTGATGAAGAAGTATATGTGTCTCAACCACCAGGTTTCCAAGATCCTAAGTCTCCTCAGAAAGTATACAAAGTGGTTAAAGCTCTGTATGGGCTACATCAAGCTCCAAGAGCTTGGTATGCTACTTTATCCACTTTCTTGTTGAAGAATGGATATAGAAGAGGGACAATAGACAAAACTCTCTTCCTGAAGAAAGACAAACATGATATCATTTTAGTTCAAGTCTATGTGGATGACATCATCTTTGGATCTACAAAGAAGTCTTGGTGTAATGAGTTTGAGGCTTTGATGAAAAGTAGATTTCAGATGAGTTCAATGGGAGAGCTTACTTTCTTTCTTGGCTTACAAGTCAAACAGAAACCAAATGGTATTTTCATAAGCCAGGATAAGTATGTTGATGAAATCCTGAAGAAGTTTGACTTTGCAAATGTTAAGTCTGCCAGTACACCAATCGAAACTCAGAAGCCTTTAGTCAAAGATGAAGAAGCTAGTGATGTTGATGTGCATCTCTATAGATCAATGATTGGCTCCTTGATGTATGTGACTGCTTCTAGGCCTGACATTATGTTTGCAGTCTGTGCTTGTTCTAGGTTTCAAGTCACTCCAAAGACATCTCATTTGACAGCAGTCAAAAGAATCTTTAGGTACCTAAAGGGCAAACCTAAATTAGGCCTTTGGTATCCTAGAGAATCTACATTCGACTTGGAATCTTACTCAGACAGTGATTATGCTGGAGCAAATCTTGACAGGAAATCCACAACAGGAGGTTGTCAATTTCTTGGCAGAAGACTCATTACATGGCAATGCAAAAAGCAAACCATTGTAGCTACTTCTACAACAGAAGCAGAATATGTTGCTGCTGCAAGTTGCTGTGGGCAAGTCTTATGGATTCAAAATCAAATGTTAGATTATGGGTTCAATTTCATGAACACAAAGATCTACATTGATAATGAAAGCACAATTTGCATTGTAAAGAATCCAGTATATCACTCAAAGACAAAGCATATTGCTATTAGGCACCACTTCATAAGAGATGCCTATGACAATGTAGCTGATCTTCTAACCAAGGCATTTGATGTAAGCCGATTTCAGTTCTTGGTTGTTTCAATTGGCATGGTAAATCCATAAGCTGCATTGGTTTAAGGGAGGCATCATGACTGAGTCATCCGTGGATGACCGAGGTGCAAAACACACATAGCTATGACCTATCATCATGGAATAAACCCAACATCACAAAGCATACTCTTCCACAAGCTACCTTACACCATGGCAAATCAAACTTGTTCCAAGAAACCCCTAAAACCTTACACACCACCTTTCTACCCATCAAGATTCAATCATCATCAAGCATACAATTACTAACCGTACCAACAAGTGGTCAGTACATGATCAAGAGTAAGAAGATTGCTCAAGAATTCCTTTGTGAAGCATTTTGAAGACATGAGATTATGTAGACCATCTAAAGAGTACTTTCAGGTAAAAATGGTTAGTATGTGTTGATGGTGAGGAGAACTTTGAAAAGATCACCTGAATAGTGAGTCATGGTTAGATGGTTCACTGATAAGAAGTTGTGTGGATAGAGTCTACCTCTGTTTTAATGTTGTGTGGATATATAAATCCTTTGTTGATTTAAGAAGGATTAGAGAGTCACTGATAAGAGTTTCTAATGGTACTGAAGCACTCCTGATACTTACATTGTTCATTCTTAGTTTGGACAAAGTTAGTACCGACCTTGTTAAGTTAGTACCGCCAGGCAAAGTTTGTACCGCTTAAGAGTCGATTGGAGAATAATACCGCCAAGGGTACAAAGTGCAAATTGGAACATTTTCTTTAAAATTAGGTCACCAAAACCTATAAGAATCCATTTCAACCACCCAATTACTCACGCAATCTCTTATTGTGCTAACAGTACCCTTATTGTGCTAACAGTACTAATAATGTTAGTACCGCTAGTCTTAGCAGCTTCTGCCTGAGTAACTAAGTTCTCATTTTCTTGCT
>BQNB010023266.1:5375-61990 GCA_026074375.1 Tanacetum coccineum | reverse complement strand
TTACAGTTTAACTTGTTAACCCAAACACACCCTTAGTGTTTTCTGCCTAACCAAACACCCCTTTTGGCAATCCTATTAAACCAAACGCCCCCTTTTGGCTGTTTTGCAGCCAACCAAACGCACCCTTGTGCGGTTTCTGCCAAACCAAACACCTCCTTGGGTGTTAACTGTTATCCCAAACACCCCTGTTTGGGGTTTTATTAACCCAAACGCACCCTAGTGGTTCGACAGTTAAACCAAACGCACCTTTATTGCCAAACCCGGATCCAAACGCACCCTTGTTAGTCTTATGATGAACCAAACGCCCCTTTATGGTTTTCACAGCCAACCAAACACACCCTATTTAGTGTTAATAACCAGAAACAAACACCCCTTGTGGCTGTTTCATTTACTAAACGCACCCTAATCATCAAATTGTCTAACCAAACGCACCCCTTTGGTGGTGGTGACTGCCAAATGCACCATTGTGGTGGTGGCAGCCAACCAAACGCACCCCTTTGTGGCGTACCTAGATCCAAACGCACCCTCGTGGTCATAAACAAAACCAAACGCACCCTTGGTGGTTGGCTGTTAAGCCAAACGCACCCCCTCTGGTGCATATAAAATCAAAACGCACCCCTGGTGCCATATTCGAAACCAAACGCACCCTTTTTGGGGTTGAGCGAAACCAAACACGCCCTTGTCGTGTTTATAAATGCCACACGCACCCTTTCGGTGGCGGCTGTTCCAAACCCAACGCACCCTATGTGGCTGACCCGAATCCCAACGCACCCCTTACGTGAGTTTTATCAAAGCCAAAACGCACCCTACGCTGGTGCTATGAAAATTAAACGCACCCTGGTGGTTTAAATACCAACGCACCCTTGTGGTGGACTAAAAACAAGCGCACCCTTGTGGTGTGCATCGAGGGTGGCGTGGCTGTGGTGGTGGTGATGGGTGGCGTCGTGGTGACGACGGCAGTGGGGTGGTGATGGTGGTATGATGATGATGATGTAGATGGTGTCGTGATGATGATGATGGCTGACGAGATGGTGGCGGTGGCAGTGTGTGGTGGTGATGGAGAGGCGTCGTGGCGGCGAGTGGTGGCGCGTGACATGGGGGATCGGGTAGATCGGGTGACGAGGAACCTTTTTGGATTCGGCCGGAAAAGTCCGCCGGAAAAGTTTTCCGGCGGCGGCGGTGGCGCCGGAGCGGCGGTGGTGGTGGCTGCCGGAAATGGGGAGAGAGAGAAGATCATGTGTGTGTGTTTATATAAGATAAAAATGAAAAAAAATGTATAAAACTTTTTATATATATTAAAAGTTTTAATGCAAAGTGGCAAGTTCAAATAGATGGGGGGTCATTGTGTAAAATTTTAATATAATTTTGATAAAAAGCGGTTCGGGACTCGTTTGATCGGCTTAACGGATGATTCAAGGCACGAAACTTGCGCCATTGTTTTCCAAATCATTTTCCATAAAAACGAGTATTTACTTGATAGTATTTCATAAATATGTTTATAACATTTATAAAAATAATTGTTATTCATTTGGAAACCCGGTTATGTCTTGTCCGAAAGTAAAAACAAAAATAAATCCAATTCTTCTCTCTTTCATATAACTTCAGAATTTCTTCAAAGGTCTTGTGCTTTAGTTGTTGATGAGTGTACTTACCCATATGTTTGAGGTCAGTAATCATCCTGTTCTTGACTTGAGTTCTTGTAGGTGGTTTGTTCCTTATTGCCTCTGCTTTTTCTGCTGCCAATTGTTTCTTTCTTCTTTCAAAGAATTCTTCTAACAATCTGGCTCTTTCTTCAATTGTGTGCTTTTCTTGCTCTTCATGTGTCAGTCTCACAGCCAGTTCATGATCAACATCTATTCTGGCTTGAATTTTATCAAACTCTTCAGCTAAAGCAGCACTAGTAGCTTCTTCTTGCTTTTGTCTTTCTTTTTGTGCTCTATCCAACTCTGCTAACTCTTCCTCATGTAATCTTTGAGCTAACTCTGCATCACTTTCAATTTGATCCCTTCTTTTCACTTTCTCTGGTTTCTCAGGTTCTTCTTCAACCAGTACACCTTTACCTTTATCTTTTGGATCAATAGTTGGAAGAGGTTGAAGTGTTGTAGTTGATCTGTTTAGTCTGGGAGTTTCTGCCACATCACTGAAAGCAATTCCTTTTACTTTTGCTTTCTCACTTCTCATCTTTACAAGTGTCTGAGCAATAGTGAGATCTTTATCTATAAATGCAGTTGCAGCAGTTGTTGGAGGTGTTCTAGGTTCAGCAGTACTAATAGCTACACCAGCAGTAGTAACTGGTGCACTAACAGCACTAACTCTAGTGGTAGCAGTATTAACTGTCTCTCCTTCAACATTGTCCATATCATCATCAAGTTCATCAAACTCACTATCTTGAAACATTGGCTTTGTCTTGTCATCTGTCCTCCCCTGTTTGGATGCATCCTCCTCATCCAAATCATCATCAGAAGACTCAACTCTGCCTTTAAACAGTCTTCTCTTCATAGGTTGTGGAGTGCTTGCCTTTCTCTTCTTTTCTAGCCTTTTGACCCTCAATTTCAATCTGGTGATCACTCTGTCTTGAGCAGTCTTTGCTTCCTCTAAGGCAAGAACCCTTTTTGTCAAGGAGGTACAGGTTTCCATTAATTCCTGAATTAGTTCCATTCTTCCCTTATCAATTCCAGGTGTGTAACCTCCTGAGAGAGGTGAATCATGAGGTGTGTTTGGTACATTATACATGGTTTCAATTTCACTAGTCATTGGGGATAACGACCCGGGTGTTCAAACTTACCCGGTTTAATATACATATTTTATATATTATATTATATATTTTTAAGAGTGAATTTTATTAAGAGTAACTTAGTAATTTTCTTAATTACTCTCTTAAGGTTATATTTTATATATATATTTTACGTGTATAAAACTTTTTTACACCACCGTGGTCTGGGTCCTAATTATGTTATCACTGTCCTGTGCTGCAACTAAGCTAGCATTAGTAGTGATAGCCCTTTCCACACTGTCACCCCCTTCTTATGGACAGCCTCATCTGCTCTATGGTCTAAAGGCACACTCGTCTGAGGTAACTCAATGACCTTTTTGGCTCTCCTATGTTTTTGAGTCTTTCTTTGTTTTCTTTGATATGTAGATGGAGATGGGAGTATTTGCTCAATGTGCGCTTCAGTTTGAAGTTCATGGGGAACTGTTGGAGGTGTTTCAGTTTGAAGTGATTCAGTTTGAGGTTCTGAAACATTTGGTTGTGAGGTAGAGGGTGTGGGTTGGGGTTCAGGGGGTATTACTGAACCTTCACCCTCAGGTGCTTGGTTTTGCACCAACATGGAGTCAAAAAGTAGAGTAACTTTTCCTGAAAATTTTTTACTTGTCCTTGCCATATTAGAGAAAACCTTTTTATTGTGTGTTGGTGTCTCATAAGTATTATTAAAAGGTTTTGGTAAATCTTTAAGCTGGTTATTCAAAAAGAGTTGTAAAAACCTTGGATACATTAAAAATTTCTTTGGATCCAAGTTCCTCAACATATCATTAAAAATTAATTTAGAAAAATTAAATTTTTGACCCTTTGCTAAACATATAACTGCTGAAGCCAAATTAGTTGAAAATTCATTCCAAGCAGTTGATTTTGAACTTACACAATGAAGGATGGTATGTATCAGAAATTTTCATTGAGGTAAGAATGAACCTTTTTGAAAAGTAAGTTTTATAGAAAGCTGTTCATATCCCATCAATGCAAGGTTTTCAAAAATTTCATCATTTGTTAGGCAAGCAATACCATCCTCATCATTAAAGAGAAGATCACTTCTCACTGACGATTTTGATATGACCACAGCCTGACCATCAACAATAGCATGTATTTGCTTCACTGAATTGACTGTTTTAGAAGTGGCAGTATTCCAAAACTGTTCAATGTAAGAAGCATAGATACTGGGACTTACTATGAGAGCATAATTAATCGAACATGTAGAGAGGAAGTCTACTATCTAATGAAACTCAGCGTTCTCCTCTGTCTTTTCCAAACAAGCAACCATATTATGTTGATCGACAAACTTCAAATCCGCCATATAGTGATTGATTTATGAGAAGGGTTCTGGGTTTAAGTTCGTTGATGAGAGTATGAGGGTTTGGCAAAGTTAATTGAGATATTATAAAGAGAGCTTAAGGGTGTGATTGGACCGACTGAATAAAGTTGAATCTTTATCTTGAAGTAAAACTTATAAAAGAAAGAAAGATCAAGAATTATCCAAATATAGACCCCTATAAGCGAAGTTGTTGGCGGAAATATCTCAACGGTTATAATTAATTAATGAAAATCTGTTATGCCCCGAACAGTATTAACGGTAACAAGCAGTACTAAATTTGGCTCAGCAGTACTAACTTTTGCCCAGCAGTACTAACTTTTGCCTAGCAGTACTAACTTTTGTAGCAGTATAAACAAAATAGTTACCAGTAGAAACCCAATACTAATCATCAATCTCATTACTAAACCCGTGTAAGCAGCACTAACTAAGCCTAGCAGCATCAACTTTTGTACAAAGTTTCATCCAGCAGTATAAACTAAGTCCAGCAGTACTAAGAGATATCTAACAGTATTAACTCTGTCTTCAATAATTATACAACAACATGCCTCTATTCATCACAAGCACACTAGAAAAGACTAGATAGACATGTGAGAATTCATGAGGATCCATATTTATGCATAACCCATGAATAAAAGTTAAGAACTGTTATCCAAACACATTAACCTCCCCTCAAACAATACTTCAGAGATTAAGTAATCCAATGCTAGCAATTAGAAAGTTAAACCTGCTAACATCAAAAGCCTTTGTGAGAAGATCTGCAACATTGTGGTCTGTGTGAATCTTAATCACTTGAATCAACTTCTTCTCATAACAATCTCTGATGAAATGGTGCCTTATCTCTATGTGCTTGGTTTTAGAGTGAAATACTAGATTCTTCACAATACAAATGGTGCTTTCATTATCAATGAAAATCTTGGTGTTCATGAAGTTGAACCCATAATCAAGCATTTGATTTTGAATCCATAGCACCTGTCCACAGCAATTAGCAGCAGCAACATACTCTGCTTCAGTAGTAGAATTTGCAACTATAGTCTGCTTCTTACATTGCCATGAAATCAACCTCTTGCCAAGAAATTGACAACCTCCTGTTGTGGATTTCCTGTCAAGGCTAGCTCCAGCATAATCACTATCAGAAAAAGCTTCCAAGTCAAATGGTGAATCTCTAGGATACCAAAGGCCCAATTTAGGTTGACCTTTCAAGTATCTAAAGATCCTCTTCACAACATGAAGATGTGACATTTTAGGAGTAACTTGGAACCTTGCACAAGCACAAACAACAAACATTATGTCTCCGGCTAGAAGCTAGTAAGTACATCATTATCCAATCATTGATCTGTATAAATGAACATCCACACTATCAGCTTCTTCATCCTTGATCAATACCTTGTTAGGTTCCGTGGGGGTGCTTGCTGTCTTTACAGTGGTAAAATTAAACTTCTTTAATATGTTAGCCACATATTTGTCTTGGCTAATAAAGATTCCATCCTTCTTCTGTTGTACTTGAAACCCTAAGAAGAAAGTGAGTTCCCCCATAGAACTCATCTGGAATCTCTTGTGCATCAAACCTTCAAACTCATCACATAAAGACTTCTTAGTTGACCCAAAAATGATATCATCAACATACACCTGTACTAACAAGATATCTCCTTTGTCCTTCTTGATGAACAATGTCTTATCTATAGTGCCTCTTCTAAATCTATTTTCAATTAAGTAGGTAGACAAGGTCTCATACCAGGCTCTAGGAGCTTGATGTAGACCATATAAAGCTTTTTCTACCTTATACACTTTGTCAGGGAACTGTGGATCTTCAAAACCAGGAGGTTGACACACATAAACCTCCTCTTCAATAGTACCATATAAGAAGGCACTCTTTACATCCATCTGGTACACAATAAACCCCATAAATGATGCATAGGCCAAAAATAACCTGATTGCTTCTATCCTAGCAACAGGAGCAAAAACCTCATCATAATCAATTCCTTCTTCTTGGGTATAACCTTGTGCAACCAGTCTTGCCTTGTTTCTCACTACAATGCCTCTCTCATCCTTTTTGTTTCTAAAGACCCATTTTGTTCCAATGGCCCTCTTGCCATTAGGTAGATTAACCAGTGTCCAAACCTTCTGAAGTTGAAATTGTAGAAGCTCCTCTTGCATTGCTTCTATCCAACTTGGATCTTCCAGAGCTTGAATCACTTTCTTGGGTTCCATTTGAGAGAGAAAACAGGCAAATAAGCAGTTCTGATAATCTTTATGATTTGTTCTCCTCTGCTTATTAATGTAACATACCATAGCATGTTCATCAGAAATCTTGGTCATTCTCCTTGTTTGAATAGCTGAATTAAAGTCTCCAATGATCTGGTCTTTAGGATGATCCTTGTCAATTCTGGTTGTGGGAATAGGACTGACATTTAGTGTTGTTTCCAAGTTGTTGAGGTCAGCCTCTGCACCCACATCTTCATCATCATAAGCATTACCAAAAATTCTAGTATCATCCATTGGAGTCACATTTGAAACTGTGGAAGTTGTAAATGCATTTTTTAAAAGGAGAAAATCTTTCAAAAGATGTCTCAAATGCAATTAGAACTCAGCACATTAACTGGTGATGATGGAATCATCATTAGTAAAAGATGGTCCAGCAGTACTAACAGGTGTACTAACAGTATTAATACTATTGTGCTTATTAGAGATGTACATGTTGCTTTCTTGTGAAGTAGCCTTTCAAACTCACTTCTTGTGGCTTGATCATCCTTCCCATCTTTATCTGAAGCTCCACTTTCATCATTTCAGTATGGCTCTTCTCTCTCACATCTTCGTCAACTGACCTTAGGATCTTAATAGATTAATGGATCAGTTGTGCAGATAGGTATTAGGATGTATTCTTGTTTAGGTTCTGTCTTCTTCTCAGCATGACCCATAACAATGTAATCTCTAGTTCCTGCAATACCATTAGTTTGATTTCTTGCAACAACTGGCACATAGTTCATAGAGATTGTCAAAGAATCAACACAAAAGCAAGTCTGGTCCATTTCCGTCACATTAGTGTATTTTTAATAAATCTAATGGTTTAAGGAATTCTGTCAACTATCCTTGTACCTACTGTTAGATGACTCTTATAGCCTGCTAACTACAAGTACCCGAATAAAAAAATCCCTCATTAGATTTATCCATCAAACTTGCCTAGATGATCCTTGGTATTTAAGATGGTAACAGGACACCCAAAAGGTTTTATGAAGTCTATCAATGGGGTTCTTCCACGAATAAGTTCATAAGGTGTCTTGTTATGAGGCTTAATGACTAAGACCCTATTTAGCACATAGCAAGCAGTATTAACTGCTTCAGCCCAAAAGGTGGTTGGTACTTATATCAAACTGGAACATAGTTCTTGTAGCCTTCTATAGTGATCTATTCTTCCTTTCAGCAACACATTCTTTCTGCTGAGGAGGACCGAGCATACTGAATTCTCTTAATCCCTTCATCACAGAACTGATTCATTAGTACAACTATTTTTGAACTCAGTCCCATTAACCAACACTGATAACTTTTACTTTATGGTCTAGTTGATTTTCTATTTCTGTTATGAAGGTCTTTAATATCCTACTAGTCTCATCCTTAGTGGCCAAAAAGAATACCTAAGAAAATCTACTAAAGTTATCAGTAACAACTAGGCAATAAGACTTTTCCATAAACTCTAACATTGGTAGGACCAAATCGACTATATGAAAGCATAATGTAATGTTGGTTTGCTGAATTGATTTCACAAGATATTTGCCTTATAGGAGGGCTTTGTGTGCTTTCCTTTCTGACAAGCAACACAAGAAATGGTCATTCAAAAATCATTGAAGAGGCAAAAACTTCTAACAAGGTTTTCCTGGTATTGTTTAATTACACATACATTTGACCTCTAAAACCAGACTTAAATGACTAAAAACGTACCAAAAATACATTGTATTTGTATGTTTTGCATTTGTATTATGCAGGTAATGGATATCCAAGAAAAGGACAAAAATCGAAGCCAAAACGACAAAACCGAGCATGAGAATAGGAAAGAGCGTAAATAGAAGTCAAGTCAAAGCCAAAAGTCAACAAAAAGTCAAAGTTAAATCAAGTCAAAGTCAACCCCGGGAGTGATTTAGAAAGAGCATCTAAAACTCGAAAACCGAAAACCTAAATTGCCAAAAGTGGGCCCACCCGTACCCACCTAGTGGGCCCAGGAAAGCCCACTTATATCTTATAACCCTAAACCTAAATAAAAAGCCCAAGTCCTTTTAAGCCATACCCGGCCCAACAACTTGCCCAACACCTTTTATAACACCCTGTTAACCACACCCTCTTTTATAGCATCCCCGTTAGTCCTTTAAGGACTAACAGTGCAACCAAAGTTATACCACCAAGGACCTTTAGTGCATATACTCATAAAAATAGGAGGGACTATTTTGCCATTTACCCATACTTATGCCCTTCACCAATCAATACTAACAGCAACCCCATTTCCACTCACTCCCCCATTGTTACTGTTCACACCTCCATCCCCCAAAATTAACTCATTACCCCCGAGGTAATCCATTAAACCCACCTTCTATAAGCTAATAATGATGCAATGAGTGATGTTTTTGCTCTGATACGTTGGCAATCCAAAGGCAATCATTGGGGAATGATTACGTGGACACATCCAAGGGCTAATATGAATTTAAAGAAGCACAAGTTGATTTGAAGGGCCAAGATTGATGCTGCTTTTCCTCTCACACAAAAAAACCAAGCCAAGGGTCTAGGTCCTTCTATCTGGCCTATAAATAGACGGCTTAACCCTTGTAGTGGAGAGTTTTTCTAAGTTTTTAGTCTCTGATTGAATCTGAAACTACACCTCTTATATATATAATATATAATACAATATATATAATAAGTATAATCTAAAAACAATCAATGAAACCGAGAAGTAGTATAGAATATCCCCGGGTCGTTTATCCCCAGCGAGGCTGTGCTTGAGAATCGATACAGTCGGAAAATTGGAGTTTGAATGAGATTAATGATTTGGGAGAGTAGAAAGCTAAATTAATCAATAACAAGCAAAAACGATTGAGAAAAACCTAAAAAGAAAAACGAGGGTCAAAATCCTAAAACGGGCACGAAAAACGAGGGTCAAAAACCTAAATTTTGCAAATTAAACCCTAAAACAAATTTAAAAGCTAAAATAGATTCTAAATGACAAATAACGAAGTTTAAAAAAAACTAGACTGAAAACGGAGGTCGTTTGACCCAAAAACGAGTCAAGACAAGAACCGTGCCCGAGACCCGTTCTTTAAAAATCAAAAGTTTACAAAAATGACCCTACGAAAGTTTTTCTATTTTTCCTACGTAAAATATGACTAAAGAAAATTTCCTAAAAAAGAAAAATATTTTTTTTGATAATTTTTGTATTTTTTATGAATTTTTAAAACTTTTAAAGAAATTAAATTATAAAAAATACTAAACTAATTTTAAAAATTCTGAGAAAATTACCTAAAATACTAGACCCTAAAACTATCCTAAGAAAAATAAGAAACCCGAAATTCAGCTTATAAATAAGCTCAGAATAAGCCAATCGGGCTTATAAGCTAAAAGAGGGCAAACACCCTTATATACCAAAGTGCCCAAGGGTCTAACAGAAAAGACCCAAGGGCACAGCGGTAAGAGTGTTTGTATAAAAGAGGGTGTATTGAGGGTTGAGACCCGGGTTCGAGTCTTGCTCACCCGGGTTTCCTCTTATCTCCCTTTTTTTTAGAAAAACTTTTTACACAAACTTAATAAGCACATGGGGCTTATCATTTTTCATAACTACAACTATTTGTGAAAGCTAAAAATAAGCTAAAAAAAGCTTAAATAAAACAGACAGCTAGCTTAAAGTACTTAGAGGGCTTTATGGCTTTATCTTTTTGACTTTTAAAGATGAATAAGCAAATGACAAAGCAATAAGCAAAAACAGGCTTATAAGCAAATCTAATAAGCAAGTAAGAACTGAATTCAACAACTAATAAGCACTTAATAAGCTAGAAAAGAAATTAAGCTAATGACTATACTATACTAAATAAAACAGTCAAACCCCTAATTTGAGCTTAAATTTAAGCTACCTAGAGGCCAAACTAAGGTCTGAAAATCTAGAGCTTAATAAAGGGGCTTATTGGCTTTCTATGAAAGCCAATATCTTGAGCAGACACCAATTATCAAGCAAGAAAAAACAGTCTGAAAATCCCCTCCTAGAACCAGGGCAGTTTTGCAAAGAAATTTGGTGAAAAGATGAAGCAAAAAAAAAAAAAGCACCCTAATAAGGCTCAAAAACTAAAAAAACCTAAAACAGATGAAAAGTAACCTTATAACTGAACTTAAGCACAAAACTTAGTCCGTAACAACAATGGTTTTACCCTATGATAATGAGAAATTAAATTCTCAGCATATTTATTTTTTACTTTGAAAAGCACAAATTGAGTTGACATTTTAAGTAAAATGCAGTAGAAAACTAAACACTAAACTAGTTGATTTTAACAGTGAACCAAATGACACTACTTTAAGACTAACTTCTGTTTTTAAAAGCTTATCAAATAAACTCATGGAAACTTCTTAAAATTCACAGTTTTGAGAGAACAATGAGAAAACTTTGAAAAACACTTTTTGGACTTAAAAAGTTTGGAAATCAGGCTCTAATAAGCTTAATAATGCTAACCAAATTTGGCCAAATGGCCACAACCCATGATGACACCATTTTGACCCATTTTGGGCTTGTACCAAACACCCCTTTAGATTTCTAAACTTGGATTTTAAGACTATTAGGGACAGATTTAAGCTAAGAATTTTAAGGACAAATATTAAATAGACAATACTAAGTAATAAAAAGCAAAAATACAAAGCAAATAAGCACTTAACTAAGCAAATAAGCAAAAACAGGCACAAGTTATTTAAGGCAGTTTAACAATGGAATTAAATGAAAACTAGAAGGCAACTAAGAGGGCATTTTATAAGCAAAACTAAACACACTAAGCACAAAAAGACGATATAATATAGCTGAAAATAAGCCTAGCTACCGTAAACTATAAGCAAAAATTAAAAAGAAGTGTACTTGACCCTTGCTCAAAACAGAGTAATGAAACCTAAATAAGCTCTATCCTATCCAAGCCTTATAAATAACTAAACTAGAAGCCAATGGGCCTTCATTTCGCCCATTCTCCATAGCTTATAATATCAATCACCCTTGCTCTTTTCCTTTTGTTTTTTTTTCTTTTCTTAATTCTTGTATAGTAATTCAAACAGATTATAGAGTGGTTTATGTGAGCTTTAAAAGACTTAACTTAAGAATTTTGAACAAAAATTAAAACATCAAACTGAATTTTCATTAATCTTAAAAATACAAGTACATAAAAGTTACACTACTTGAAAACTTAAAACTTTTCTAGACTAAAAAAAACTACTCACTAAAAACTCTAACTAACTTTGCCTCAAGGGCTTACAAAAGATTTTATAGAAAAACTAGCTAGGGTCTTGGCTTTATTGTCTTCTCCTTTTGTGCTAGTTTTTTTAGTAGAATGAGTCTTGTGTGCTTGTTGTGTGTGTAGAAACACAAAGCCAATCCTGGCCCTTGGTTTTTCTTGTTGCCCACGTCAAATTGATCTCACCTTTGATCGAATTGTGGGTTTTTTGGATTGGCCCACCGTGGACAGGACCATGTGGGGGTGTGGGGTTTTGTTATTGTGATGTTTTTGGACGGTTTTAAATAGTGTTCCTAAAGGAGGGGGAGGTGACAGAGGTGGGGTTGTAATGTTGGCGGGAATTGGGGAAGAGATGTACAGTGTTTTTAAAACACAGGGTGAAGTTTGAGGGTTTGTCATAAATGGCCCTCCATGGTTATAGGCATGTTTGCAACACACGTCCTTGTGTTTCTTATAGTTTTGAAAAAAAGGCAAAAACACCCCCTCAAGTGTTATATAAGGTTTGCAAAAGAGGTCCTTTTGTGATACAAGAATAATGGATTGGCAGTTTTGACCCATGTGGTATTTTTTTGGTGTATTGGCAGTTTTGGTCCCTCACAAGTATTTTCCTCATGTCCTTCATTAAATAAGTTAGGGATTTGGCAATTTGGCCCCTAAACTTATTTTTCTTCATTTATGGCTTTGGGTTTAACTTTGGTTGACTTTTTCAGACTTGGGCTTTGTCTTGACTTTGTCTTACAACTTTTCCCATTTCCGTGTCCTGGTTTTTGTCGTTTTTGGCTTTGTTTTTCGTCCTTTTCTTAGATATCCGTTCCTGCACAACACAAAAAATTAGCTAAACAATCATATTAATTGGCATTTAAGGTCCGTTTTTGGTAATTTAGCTTGTTTTTAAAGGTAAAAGGTATGTGTAATTAAACACATACCAAAATTAAAAATTCCCCTATAACTAAGGTATTGCCAGTCCTCACACGCAATGCTAAGAAGGCATGCAATTTAGAAAACTAAGAATCTCGATCCTCCTCGACTAATTACCTCGAAAAGTAGCTAAGTGTTCATCAAGGGAATTAAAGACTCATAAGTTTTGAAAATCCCTGTCTTTACCATTTTTTATATATACACCTATTCCTACACATCTTATTTTTGTATTTTTCATTTTTCATATTAATCAACTAACTAGATCGTTTGACTTTCGTTATTTAATAACTTTAAGGGATCATAGAACAAGATGCATTTCGATCCGAGAATGCCCCAAAAAGGATAAATTCATCGTTCCCGACTTTTCACTTATTCCAAACCAAGCTTAAAACGAAATCACCGTTAATTATGAGTTAAGATGCTAACACTACTCATATTTGCAACTTGTAAACTTTTCACTCCCAACAATTATTATATCTTAGGGTGTATGTGCTATTTTGAATTTCAACTTCAACCAAGATACGTATTTGCTACATTCTATGTGTTCACGTTCCACCCGAGAATAATGAGTTTGAAGGCGAGATCATCCCATGTAGCGACTTTCGTCTCGGCACATCCCAACCTTGCGGTTAAGTGACCAGGCTTTTGACACCCCACAGAGACTAGTATCGGGACTCACGGACCTTAGGTTTCAAAAACTCTCAAGTTTTCCGTATGCACATAGCTATAAAATTAATAGCCAAAGTTCAAAAGCATATTTGAATTAAAAAAGAGGACCTTTTATTCATACTTAATTTTTATGCAATTGTAACCCTTGACCTTTTAGAAGGCTGCAACATCGGTTGTGAGCCGGCAAGATGCAGCAAACTTTTATCAGTCTCGGATTATTATTCTTACTATGGGCTTTCTTTAGAAGGCTGTAACATCGGTTGTGAGCCGGCAAGATACAGCAAACTTTTATCAACCCACAGTTTATATTTATTATATTTTTGCATTTTTCATCATTTTTTTATAGGGAAAACGTCTTTTTGAAAAATTCAAGTATAAATTTGAACTAAGGCTAAAGTTTTTGCTATATACTACATAAAAATTATTGATTTAAGTTTAATTTCCAAAAGTAGCACGTATATTAATCAGGTTAAGAGCTTATGGGAGAAAAAGCGACAAATTACACACATGAGCTCTTAAGATTTCCAAATAATCCTTGTTTAGCATCCAACTCATACTTAACACTATCATTTTTCGTTCTTCGCGAATATTCGCGAACGCTTAGTCTAAAAGTTAAGGAACAAGCTAGAGCTCAACACGCTCGATCGAGTCAAAATTTACTCTTATTCTACCCAGCAGAAAAGTCAAAATTGTGACAAAACACTTATTTTATTTTTGAAAATTTTTAAATTTTTTCATTTTTTTTGAAATTTTGGTGGTAAAAACGGGATTACGTGAAAACAACGGCTGCAGGCACAATCAAATCGAAGATCCCCCCATACTAGAATGAAACATTGTCCTCAATGTTTTTACGAAGGGTTTCTACGTAAATCCTAAGCCGTTTATGAATTATGCTTAAAGATAAACGTTAGTCGATAAGATTAGGATATCGGGATTCCCAAATGAAGCTGAGGATTGTGAAGCTCTTGTGATCGAAGGACAAATACCGCGAGCACGAGAGGCTTCAAAAATCCGGGACATCCTGGACAATACAGCACAAAACACAAAATAATGGAAAAGGAAAAAGGCAAGCCTCCTCACAACAACTAAACACTTATTCATTACTAAGCTAGCATACTACTACTAGTGATAAACTAGGATAAGCATGGGGTGCCTCCCATGAAACGCTTGTTTAGGTTCACTAAGGCTTTGACCCAATTCCAGAATTTAGTTGTCCTTAGGGAAGGTTTGGAGGTCAGGGATATCCATAGCAGGGATATCACCTCCAAAGTAGTGCTTGAGACGATGACCATTTACTTTGAAGTTTGGCCCGGAGTTCTGGGATAACTCAACGGTGCCATACGGAAAAACTTGAACAATGGTAAATGGTCCTGACCAACGGGATTTCAACTTGCCGGAGAAAATTTTCAATCTTGAGTTAAAGAGGAGGACTTGATCACCGACGTTGAAAAACGCGGTTTTTTGATCTTTGGCGTCGATGAATCCTCTTAGTTTTTCTCTTCGTAAATCAAAGAATTCATAGGCTTGATCACGCAGATTCACTTAAATCAATTGAGTTGAACTTTGCGTGATACCTGCGTTTTTCAGATCAAAGTTTGCATGTTTAAGGGCCCATAGCTTTGGTGCTCCAACTTCAATCAGGCAGATGAAATGCCATTCCATATACAAGCTTTTATGGAGTTATTGCACGACCCCTATTGTTTTTGTACCTATACGGAAGCCCCTAAGAGCGTCATCAAGTTTTGTCTGAACAAGAGGCAACATTTTTCGCACCACTTCCTTTCAAGAATTCTTTTTAAAACCACGATTAGATACTTCAACCTGCCACTATTGGTCTTTGTGGGTGATACGCGGTTGAGAGACGATGAGTGACTCCATATTTTAAGCATAACCTTTGCAAACTGGTCATTGCAAAAATGGTACCACCACGATCACTGATGATGAGCTACGAGGGCCCACCCGAAACTGGCAAAGAGAGATTTAAGAAATTTGCAACTACTTGGGCTCGTTTGGTGGAGCGCCTTCGCTTCAAACGCCATTTTGACAAATAGTCGACCGCCATGGAGTATGTAATTGTTGCCTCTAGAAAATGGGAACGGTCCCTTGAAGTCCTATGCCTCTAACATCAAAGATTTCCAAACTCTTTGGATGGAATTTTGAGGCATTTCATCCCGTTTGTAAATTTTTTCCTAGTCCGTTGCAACGAGTCACAATTTTTAACCAACTCAATGGGCACTTATATATTGAAGGCCAAAAGAACCGGCATCAAGACCTTTTTGGCGGTGAATTCACCATGATTCCCCGGTGGGTCCATTGTGCAAGCTTCGAAATGTCCGAGAGCTTCTTTCTCCGTGCACACACCGCCGATCATTGATCCGCACAGATTTTGAACAAGAAGGGGTTCATCCCAGAAGTAGTGTTACATCTTTGAAAAACTTCTTTTCTGTTGATGTACATTCCTTACAATGAAATTTCACCCTCATGGTAGTTTACGAAATCTGCAAACCATGGGGTACTTTCAACACGAAGAGCCAATCGATCCAAGAGTTTAGATAGGAAATGTTTCCGTGATTTTCCTTTGTCTTCTCGAGTTTATCTTGATGAGGGTTCTCAAGTCTTGAAAGATGATCGGCGGCCAGATTCTCTGCTCCTTTTTTTGGTCTCGGATGACAACATCAATTCTGGAGCAAAAGGATCACCAGCATCAGTCTTGCTTAGCTCCTTTTAGCGAAGAGACACTTTATAACAGAATGGTCGTATACACTATGCTTTGGACAAGATGAGATATGACCGGAAATTTCTCAAAAGCGTACACTACGGCAAGTAATTCTTTTTCGGTCGTAGTGTAGTGTGCTTGAGCTTCAGTCATGGTTTTGCTGGCATAGTGAATTGGTTGGAAATGCTTGTTTTTTCGTTGCCCTAGGACTGCCCTAATTGCAAAATCACTTGCATCACACATGAGTTCGAAGGGCAAGTCCCAGTCGGGAGCAATCAAAATCGGAGCCTCAGTCAATTTTCTTTTAAGTGTATTAAAGGATTCGATACACTCTTTTGAGAAGAAAAATGGAGTCTCTTTTTCAAGCAGGTGAGTCATTGGGCGGGCTATTTTTGAGAAGTCTTGTATGAAACGTCGGTAAAAACCGGCATGCCCAAGAAAACTTCAGACACCTTTCACAGTATAACGGGTGATGAGCATGGCGATAGCGTCAACTTTAGCTCGGTCCCCCGACCAACCAATTCCCGACATTGGAGATTTTTTGTCCATGAACAATGCCCTTCTTTTACCATGAATGGCTTTTCTCCCAGTTTAGGACCAAATTGGTGTCTTCACACCGTTTTAACATTTTGTCCAAATGGGATAGGCATGTAGAGAAAGAATCCCCGAAGACTGAAAAGTCATCCATAAACACTTCCATCGTTTTCTCGATCATGTCGTGGAAGATTGCCATCATACATCGTTGGAACGTGCCGGGGTGCATTGCAAATAGCCTAAAAAGGCATGCGGCGATAGGCAAACGATTCCGTATGGGCAAGTAAGGTGTCTTTTCTTGTCCATACTTGTCAATGGGAATCTAGAAATAACCCGATAAAGCCTTCGTGAGGGAATCAAAATTATGGTTTACCCTCGAGTCCTTCTAGCAATTTGGTCCATAAATGGCAAGTGTGAAAATGGTCCATTCGATGGCTTATCATTTCAACCTTTCTATAGTTCATGCATGAAGCTCTCTACCCTGTGACCATCTGAGTCGTATAACTCATTTTCAATCTGTTTTTGACGACTGTCAATGCCCCCGTCCATAGTACACAATGCACCGGGATTACCCTGACTGTCAGAGAACGATAAATAAATCCGCGTCAAGAAGTTTTCAACTTCTATTCTTGATGACGTCATGTGATTTTTTGGATTTACTCCTTGATGCTGAACCGTTAATCGTAGTCCTCTTCATGCGAAATTTGTGGTACAAAACTCTGGTCTATACCCATAATATCAGAAAGTTTTCCAAGCGATGCACGCTTGTGGTGACATTTATAACCTTGAATTAGAGCGGCCTGTTCCACATTCTTTAAATCTTTTGCAATTATGATGGGGCCTACTTATGTCGTTACCTGTCCAGAAATGCATATCTAAATGAGTTCAAGTCCTGAGTTCAACCTCAGGGGGCTTCATTAACGAAGACTTTTCATATGTTTTGTTTTCACAAATTTAAGATCTTTTTCGAGTTACTGGAAGAATAACTTCCTTGATTGGGAGTGGTGGGTGAGGATCACTATTAAGAATTGTTTAAAGGAGAATAATTTCCCATCAGGACATATATGTTTGGATCAACTCCGGTGAAGTTGAACATCTCGTCATAGCAAGAAAAGAGTCGGCTTCTTCGAAAAGGAGAAAATCACTGTCCCCGAATGGAGTTAAAGTCAGAGAAACAGTAGAGACGATTGGATCATAGTAAGGAGTGGGATTACCACTCGAGATCATATTTGAGAAACCAATAACTTCTTGAGAGTATTCTTCACAAGCCATATCAATGACGTCATTCGGTTTGCTGTGCATATGAGTTGGTAATTAGCCGTGTAACTCGAAGTTGTCCAGATTAAATGTAATGTCCTCTCTGCCAACACGAAGGTTTTTCACCTTCGTATACATTGATTAATGCACGACTGGTCTTTAAGAAACTCCTCCCGAGAATTAAAGGTACTCGGGGGTCTGGCTCAAAATCGACGACCATAAAATCTGCAGGAAATTAGAACTTTCCCACCGTTACATAGACGTCTTCAGCTATACCGATCGATTTCAGAGATCGAACAGTCCTCTAGCTGCTAGCGACCTGCAAGTCGGGTTATGATCTCTCTCAACATCAACAACGGAGGAGTATGAAAAGAGAGAGATCTAACCCGACTTGCATGACGCTAGAGCTAGGCGACTGTTCGAATCAGCTGAACCCGATATCGGTATCGCGAAGACGTCTATGTAACGGTGGGAAAGTGTTCTAATTTTCCTGCAGATTTTTATGTTCGACCGATATTGAGCCATGACCCCCGAGTACCTTTAATTCTCGGGAGGAGTTTCTTAAAGACCAGTCGTGCATTAATCAATGTATACGAAGGTGAAATAACCCTTCGTGTTGCAGAGAGGCCATTACATAGTAATCTGGACCAAACATCGAGATACACGCTAATAACGCATCATATGACAGCAAACCGTCATTGACGTCATGTGGATAATGGCTTGTGAAGAAAACTCTCCAAGAATTATTGTGGTTTCTCAATATAACTCGAGTGGTAATACCCACTCCTTACTATTGTCCAATCGTCTCTACTGTTTCTTCTGACTTTAATCAATCGGGACATTGATTTTCTCCTTTTCGAAGAAGCCGTACTCTTTCTTGCTAGAGAGGATGGATCAATTCAACCGAAGTTGATCCAAACATATATTAACCGATGGGGACATTCTTCTCCTTTAAACAATTCTAATAGAGATCCCTCACCCCCAACCTCCCGAATCAAGGAAGTTATTTTCTAGAAACTCGAAAAGATCTTAAAATTTGTGAAACAAACAATGAAAATTCTTCAGTTAATGAGCCCCCTGAGGTTGAACTCAAGGACTTGCCACCTCATTTAGAATATGCATTTCTGGAAGGTAACGACAAGTTGCCCATCATAATTGCAAAAGATTTAAAGAATGAGGAAAAGGCCGCTCTAATCAAGGTTCTAAAGTCCCACAAGCGAGCCATCGCTTGGAAACTTTCTGATATTAAGGGTATCGACCCAGAGTTTTGTACCCACAAAATTCTCATGGAAGAGGACTACGAACTAACGGTTCAGCATCAAAGGCGGGTAAATCCAAAAATCCATGACGTCATCAAGAAAGAAGTTGAAAAACTTCTTGACGCCGGATTAATTTATCCGATCTCTGACAGTCCATGGGTAAGCCCGGTGCATTGTGTACCTAAGAAGGGTGGCATGACCGTCGTCAAAAACGATGAAAATGAGCTTATACCGACTCGATTGGTCACAGGGTAGAGAGTATGCATCGACTATAGAAAGTTGAATGAAGCCACTCGAAAGGACCACTTTCCATTGCCCTTTATGGACCAAATGCTCGAAAGACTCGCGGGAAACCAATTCTATAGTTTCCTCGATGGCTTTTCGGGGTTTAATTATCTAGATTCCCAAGGACCCGAAGGACCAAGAAAAGACAACCTTTACTTGCCATACGGAAATGTTTGCCTATCGCCGCATGCCTTTTAGAGGCTATGCAGATGCACCCGTCACGATTCAACGATGTAAGATGGCAATCTCCACGACATGAACGAAAAAACGATGGAACGTTTATGGTATGACTTTTCATCTTCGGGGATTCTTTCTCTAACATGCCTATCCCATTTGGACAATATGTTAAAAACTGTGGGAATAGGCACATTTTGGTCCAAACTGGGAAAAGCATTTCATGGTAAAAGAAGCATTGTTCTTGGACACAAAAACTCGCAAGTGGAATTGAGGTCGACCGAGAGGCCTAAATTTGACTCTACGCCAAGGCTCCCTCCAACCCGACTACTGTGGAAAGTGTGTCTGAAGTTTCCCTTGGGCCATATGCCTGTTTTTATATACCGACGTTTCAAACAAAACTCTCAAAAATAGCCCCGCCCAATGACACACCTGCTTGAAAAAAGAGACTCCATTTTTCCTTCCAAGAAATGTATCGAATCCTATAATACACTTTAAAAGAAAAATGACTGAGGCTCCGATTTGATTGCTCACGACTGGGACTTGCCCTTCGAAACTCATGTGTATAGCAAGTGGAATTTTTCAATTAGCATCCTAGGGCATACGTTTGCAATTGGAGCAGTCCTAGGGCAACGAAAAAACAAGCATTTCCAACCAATTCACTATGCCAGCAAAACCATGACCGAAGTTCAAGCACACTACACTACGACCGAAAAAGAATTACTTGCCGTAGTGTACGCTTTTGAGAAATTCTGATCATATCTCGTTTTGTCCAAGAGCATAGTGTATACCGACCATTCTGCTATAAAGTATCTCTTCGCTAAAAAGGATGCTAAGCCAAGACTGATGCGGTGGATCCTTTTGCTCCAAGAATTCGATGTTATCATCCGAGACAAAAAAGGAGCAGAGAATCTGGCCGCCGATCATCTTTCCAGACTTGAGAACCCTCATCAGGATAAACTCGAGAACAAGGAAATCACGGAAACATTTCCTCTCAAAACTCTTGGATCGGTTCTTCATGTTGATAGTACCCCATGGTTTGCAGATTTCGCAAACTACCATGCGGGGAACTTCATTGTCAAGGGAATGTCATCCCAGCAGAAAAACAAGTTTTTTAAAGATGTCAAACACTACTTCTGGGATGACCCCTTCTTGTTCAAAATCTGTGCGGATCAAATGATCCGGCGGTGTGTGCACGGCAAAGAAGCTCTCGACATTCTCGAAGCTTGCCACAATGGACCCACCGGGGGACATCATGGTGCAAATCTCACCGCCAAAAAGGTCTTTGATGCCGGATTCTTTTGGCCTACAATTTACAAGGATGCACACGAGTTGGTTAAAAATTGCGACTCGTGCCAACGACAAGGAAAAATTTCACAAAGGGATGAGATGCCTCAAAATTCCATCCAAGTATGTGAAATCTTTGACGTTTGGGGCATAGACTTCATGGGACCGTTCCCATCATCAAAAGGAAACAAATACATACTTGTGGCTGTCGATTACCTATCGAAATGGGTTGAAGCAAAGGCGCTCCCCACCAACGACGCCCGAGTAGTTTGCAAATTTCTTAAATCTCTCTTTGCCAGATTCGGTGCCCCTCGTGCCATCATCAGTGATCGTGGAACACATTTTTGCAATGACCAGTTTGCAAAGGTCATGCTTAAATACGGAGTCACTCATCGTCTCTCCACCGCGTATCACCCACAAACAAGTGGGCAGGTTGAGGTATCACCTCACAAACCCACACCATAACCACTCTGCTACATTAGCTCATCCGTTTTCTTTTGCTTTCATTTAGTACTTAAGCCCTTTCCAGCCTTTAAGCCCACAGCCCACATTTAGCTTATTAACAGCTTATTAATAAGCTGTTTTTCCAACTTTAGATTTTTCCTAGGTTCTTCATAGTGTAATTTATTTTCCTTGAAATTTTCATAATTTTTCATCATCATTTAATATTTTTAATCATTTATTTTTATTAAAACTGTTTTTAATTCGTTATAAATTAAATAAAAATAAAAATAAAATATTTTTATTTTTTTAGAAAATTTTCTTTTATCATTTTCAACTTAGGAAAAATAGAAAAACTTTCGTAAGGTCGTTTTTGCAAAATTTTACTTTTTAAAGAACGGGTTTCGACCCCGTTTTTTGTTTTCTCATTTTTAAGCTCGTTTTAACTCCGTTTTCAGTCTAGTCTTTTTCATTCTTCATTATTAGTCACCTAGAGTAGATTAGAAGTAAAAAAATCTTTGTAGGGTCAATTTTTAAGAATTTAGGTTTTTGACCCCTTGTTCGGGGCTCGTGCTCTCGTTTTTTTTGTTTTATTTCATGATTTTTAGGTTTTTCTTAATCGTTTTTGCACATTAGTAGATAGTTTAGCTTTCTAATCCTCTTAATCATTAATACCATTCAAATTCCAACTTTCCGACTGTACCGATTTTCAAGTCCAGCCTCGTTGGGGATAAACGACCCGGGAATATTCTATACTACTTCTCGGTTTCATTGATTATTTTTAGATTATACTTATTATATATATTTTATTATATATTATATATATAAAGGTCTAGTTTAAATCTTGTCAATTTTTGGCGCCGCTGCCGGGGAGGCTGTGAGTCGATTATCCATACTGTTTGAAACTTAGTTTTTGAAGATCCTTCATTCTTGAAGTTATTTGCTTTATAAAAAAAACCCTAAAAGTACAAAAATATTTTCATTTTCTTTTTAGTATAATTATCATAAAAAAAACCAAAAAGATAAAAACATTGTCTTTAATTATCAATAAAAATCAATCAAGTTGGTAAAAGAACACCAACATATAATACTTTCAACTGAAGTATTATCCATTAATAAGTTCCCGAACCAAAGAATCAAAAACTTACCTTTTGTGTCACTTGCGAGGTACGGTTCACCTTTTAAAAGATAAACAAACTCAAAGAGGGGTATAAGGCGGGTTGTTCCTTGGAACTACGACCCTAAAGGAAAAAGGTTTTTAATAGCTTCGCGCTTTCCTATTCCTCCGCTCCTTTGTGCGTTTTTCTTTTCGAAGAGTTACCGAGAAGCTTGTCGATTATTAGGTTTAAGTTGTCTTGTTTCGTTGTCCGTTATTAAAATAAATTGTGAATTTACTTTTGATAAACCAAAAAGAACAAAAAAATTAGAGTAAATTTTCTTTTTTAGTGCATGCGCACTCGATCTCAATCTCGTAATCTTCACCATCAACAACAACAAGCCCCACCGGCTTTTGAAACCATTTAAACTTGAAAACCGATTGATAAATCCCAGCTCCTCCCCTAGCTCCGATGGATATACCCACTATGGCTCAATTGCTCAAGCACCCACCGAGGTAACGAGGATGCAATGTAATTCCTGAAATCAATGCTAATTTTGATTGAAGCATGGTTTGATCAATCTTGTTCAAAACAAGCAGTTTTTCGGACATGATAAAAGAGGATCCCACATGCCACTAATCGGTGACTTTATTATCGAATAATTACCATCAACGATGAGAATTCCCGGATGGGCCGAGCACGCTATTAAGCTTATGCTTTTTCCGTTTTCTCTTGAAGGTTCAGCCCAGATTTGGCTAGAAAAAGAACCTCCTCGTTCAATATTGACGTGGGATGATCTAGTTTCAAAATTTATTAATCAATTCTTTCCTCCTTCAAAAATGACAAATCTTTGAAATGAAATCATGAGATTTCAACAAAGATTTGACGAATCATTTTACGAGGCTTGGGATCGATTTAATGACCTTCTTCGAGCATGCCCACATCACGGATTCTCTGAATTACATCAGCTAGATACATTTTACAATGCGTTGAATGCTAATGATCAAGATTCATTTGAATTCTACTGCGGGTGGAACCTCTGGATAAGATGCCTCGGAATGCTTGAGAATTAACGAGAGTAAATCCAATTTCGTAATTCAAATGAAACAAAGGCAATCGTTGCCATAGTGAGTTCAACATTCACTACTCCCAGAATTTCACCAGATGTTGCTGCCCTTAAAACCGAAGTTTCTGAACTTAAGAACATGATGAAGACTATGCTTGTCGAAAAGCAAAGAGCCCAAGCTCCCGCACCAGTAAAAGCAGTTGAGCAGAGTTGTGTAACTTGTGGAGGTGCTCATTCGTATAGAAATTGTCCAACCACAAATGGTAACATTTATCAGGACCACATCAGAATAGTCTACAAAGCTGCTGTAAGCCATATTAATCAAGGCAATACAAATTAGACCTTCGATGGTTGCAAATTAAATCCGACCTCCTGGTTTTCCTCCGATTCAAAACAATTAAAACCGTTTTAATCAGAATCAAGGAATTCCATTTAGTGCTTCGATGCCTCCAGTTAGTGCTTCGATGCCTAACCAAAAAGCATCAATTCCATTTCCTTCAAGAAGAAATGATGAAAGACGTCGTGAAAAAGCTAACGACCAAATTGAGAAATTCTATGAAATCTTTAGAGATTTGAGTTTCGAAATTAGCTTTATGGATGCCTTAATGCTTATGCCAAAATTCGCCTCGACTCTAAAAACCTTAATCGGAAACAAAGAAAAGTTGAGGGAAATCGGCTAGAACTCCATTAAACGAAATTGCCGCGTCATCCTCAACAAGTTACCGAAAAAACATTTAGAGACCCGGGCCTATTGCTTATTCATTGAATTCTCCGGATAATAATCAACGCCTGGCCGATCTTGCGCGAGTATTAATCTTATGCCATATTTCCGATGAAAAATCCTCCTCTCTTCCCGAACTAACCCCGACTTGCATGACACTAGAATTAGCAGACCGATCGATCTCTGAACCAATCGGTATCGCTGAAGACGTCTATGTAACGGTGGGAAAGTTCTAATTTCCAGCAGATTTCGTGTCGTTAGATTTTTAGAGCCAAACCCTCCGAGACCTTAAGTCTCGGAGGAGTTTTCTTAAAGACTAGTCGTGCATTGATAGATGTATACGAGGGTGAAATAACCCTTCATGTTGGCAGAGAGGCCATTACATTTTAATCAGACCAAACATCGAGATACACGCTAAATTACAATCATAGGAACGACAAACCGAATTGACGTCATTGATATGGCTTGTGAGAAATACTCTCAAAGTTCTTGGTTTCTCAATGTGATCTCGAGTGCCAATCCCACCTCCTTACTTGATCCAGTTGTTTCTACTTCATCTCTGACTTTACACCATTCGGGACATGATTTTTCCTCCTTTTCGAAGAAGCCCTGACCTCTTTCTGCTAAAGAGGAATAGATCCAACTTCACCGGAATTATCAACGTATTATAAACCGATGGGACATTCTTCTCCCGAAGAAATCCCGTAATAAGGGATCCTTCACCACCATCCGAACCAAGGAATTAAATTTGCCGGAATCAGAAAAGATCTTAAAATTTGTGAAGCAAACAGTGAAAATCTCAGTTAATGAGAGAAAAAAATGAAGAAAGACGAAGACGCAGCCCCCTGAGGTTGAACTCAAGACTTGCCACCATCATTTAGAATATGCATTTTTGGAAGCAACGACAAGTTTTCCCGCATAATTACAAAAGACTAAAGACTGATAAAAGGACAGCCAGAGCAAGGTTCTAAGTCCTACAAGCACCATCGCTGGAAACTTTCCTGATATTAAGGGTATCGACCCAAAAAAATTTGTACCCACAAAATTCTCAATGGAAGAGACTAATGACCCGCCGTTTCAGCTTCAAGGCGGTAGATCTAAAAAATCCCATGACGTCATCAAAAAAGAGGTTGAAAAAGCGTTCTTGACGCCGACGATTAATTTAGATCCGATCATCCCTGACATCCATGGGTAACCAGTGCACTGTGTACAAAAAAAAAGGTGGCAATACTGTCGTCAAAAAATGTATGAAAATGATTTAATCCGACTCGATTGGTCACAGATGGAGAGTAAGCATTACTATAGAAAGTTGAATGATGCTACCCGAAAAGTACCATTTTCCATTGCCCTTACATGATCAAATGCTCAAAGCTCCGTCGGAAATCTGACTATTGATTCTCGATGGATGTGTCGGTTATATTTCAGATTCCCATAATAACCGAAGGACCAGAAAAAACAACATTATTACTTGCCCTCACGGAATGTTTTTTGCCTATCGCTGCATGCCTTTTGGGCTATGCAATGCACCCGACACGTTTCAACGATTATATGCAATCTTCCATGACAATTGAAAAAACAATGAAAGTGTTTTATGAATGATTTTCAGTCTTATCAATAAAACAAAAGTTTATTCGTGGATTTCTTTCTCTAAACATGCCTATCCATTAGAAAAAAATTTAAAACGTGTGAAGACACCAAATTGGACCTAAACTGAGAAAAGCCATTTTATGGTAAAAGAAGGCATTGTTCTTGGACACAAAATCTCCAAGTCGAAATTGAGTCGATCCGAGCTAAAGATACGTTATCGCCAAGCTCCCTCACCCGACTACTGTGAAAGGTGTCCAGTTTTCTTGGGCACGCCGTTTTTTTACCGACGTTTCAATATAACTTCTCAAAAATAGCCCGCCCAATGACTCACCCTGCTTGAAAAAGAACGCATTTTCGTCTCAAAAGATGCATCGAATCCTTTAATACACTTAAAAGGAAAAATTGGACCGAGCTCCAATTTGAGATTGCTCCGAATGGGACTTGCCCTTCGAACTCATGTGTATGCAAGCGACTTATAGCAATTGAGGCACGTCCTAGGCAACAAAAAACACAAGCATTTCCAACCAATTCACTAGCTTAGCAAAACCATGACTGAAGCTCAAGCACACTACACTACGACTGAAAAAGAACTGCTTGCCGTAGTATACGCTTTTGAGAAATTCCGGTCATATCTCGTTTTGTCTGAAAGCATAGTGTATACTGACCATTCTGCTATAAAGTATCTCTTTGCCAAAAAGGATGCTAAGCCAAGACTGATGCGGTGGATCCTTTTGCTCTAAGAATTCGATGTTATCAGCCGAGACAAAAAAGAGCAGAGAATCTGGGCCGCCGTCATCGTCCCGACAAGAACCCGCATCAAGATAACTCGAGAACTAGGAAACACAAACATTTCCTCTCGAGACTCTGATCATTGCTCCTTCGTTTGAAAGTACCCCATGGTTGCAGATTTCGCAAACAAACCAAATGCGAGGATTTCATTATCAAGGGAATGTCCATTCCCAGCAAAAAAACAAGTTTCTCAAAGATGTCAAACACTACTTCGAGATGAACCGCTTTTTTCAAAATCTGTGCAATCAAGTGATCCGCGGTGTGTGCAAACGGCAGAAGCTCTCAACATACTCGATAGCTTGCCAACATATGGACCCACCGGGGGACATCACAGTGAAAATCTCACCGCCAAAAAGGTCTTTGATGCCGGATTCTTTTGGCCTACAATTTATAAAGATGCATACGAGTTGGTTAAAAATTGCGACTCGTGCCAACGACAAGGAAAAATTCACAAAGGATGAGATGCCCTCAAAATTCCATCAAAGTTTTGTGAAATCTTTGACTTGGGGGCATAGGACTTCATGACCGATCCCGTCATCAAAAGGAAACCAATACAAACTTGTGGCTGTCGATTACCTCCCGAAATGGGTTGAACCAAAGGCGCTCCCACACCAACGACGCCAGTAGTTTGCAAATTCTTAAATTCTCTTTTGCCAATTTGTGCCGCCACTCCCGCAGGACCATCATCAGTGATCGGGAACACAATTTTTGCAATGTCCAGTTTGCAAAGTCATGCTTAAATTATGGAGTCACTCAATCGTCTCCCACCCGTATCACCCCCAACAAGTGGGCAGGTTAAAGTATCGAATCGTGGTTAAAAAAAAATTCTTGAAAGGACAGTGGGCGAAATCATGCCTCTTGGTCGGCACAAACAGGATGACGCTCTCTGGTCTTCCGTACAGAGTACATACACCATCGGGTGCAACTCCCGTACAACTTGTATATGAAAGCATGTCCATCTGCGATTGATTTGAGCACAAAGCTTACTAGACCCTTAAACATGCATACTTTGAATCTCAAAACCCGAGAGACCAACAGCAAAGTTCAACTCAATGAATTAGTGAACTGCATGATCAAGCCTATGAAAATTCTTTGATTTAACAAAAAGAGAAAACTAAGAGGATTCATTCACGCCAAAGGATCAAAAATCCGGCGTTTTTCAACGTCGTGGATCAAGTCCTCCTCTTAACTCAAGGATTTAAAATTTTCTCTTGAATGGTGAAGTCCGCGTCGACATTTACCATTGCAAGTTTTTCCATATGCACCGTAGTATCCTAAAACTCCGGGCCAAACTTTAAAATAAATGGTCCATCGTCTGAAGCACTCTTTGGGAGGATGTCCCCCCTGCTATGATATACCCGGACCGCCAAAAACCTACCCTAAGGACAATTAAATGCATGGAATTGGTCAAGCTTAGTGACACCTAAACAAGCGCTCTCGTGGAGCAACCCCATGCTTATCCTAGTTTATCCATAATGTATTTATGTAGTAATGAATAAGTGCTGTGAGGAAGCTCACCTCGTCCTTTTCCATGTTTTTGTGTTTTGTGCTGTATGTCCAAGGAGGTCCCCGATTTTGAAGACTCTCGGGCTCTGCGGTTATTTGTCCTTCGATCACAAGAGCGTCACATCCTCAAGACTATCATTGGGAATCCGATAATCCTAATCTTATCGCCTAAACGTTATCTTTAGCATACTTCATAAACGGCTTAGGATTACTAGGAAACCCTACGTAAAATAACATTGAGGACAATGTGTCAT
Organism: Tanacetum coccineum; assembly: GCA_026074375.1. NCBI lineage: Eukaryota > Viridiplantae > Streptophyta > Magnoliopsida > Asterales > Asteraceae > Tanacetum > Tanacetum coccineum. The sequence goes on along the minus strand of BQNB010023266.1, from coordinate 33,891 downwards.
TGCTAGTATGGGGGGGGGGGAGCTGCATTTGATTGTGCCTGCACCTTGTTTTTTTACGTAATCCCTTTTTACCCACCAATAATGTCAAAAAATGAAAAAATATAAAAATTTCAAAAATCAAATTAATGTTTTGTCACAATTTTGACTTTCCCGCTGGGTAGAATAAGAGTAAATTTTTGACTCGATCAGCGTGTTGAGCTCTAGCTTGTTCTTAACTTTTAGACTAACGTATCCGCGAATATTCGCGAAGAACGAAAAATATTGTGTTAAGTGTAGTTGGATGCTAAACCAAAGATTAATTGAATCTTAAGAGCTCATGTATTAAATTTTCGCTTGTCTCCCACAAGCTCATAACCTAATGAATATACGTGCTACTTTTGAGATTAAACTAAATCAATATTTTTATGATATATAGCAAAAACTTTAGCCTTAGTTCAAATTTATACTTAAATTTTTCAAAAATACGTCTTCCCTATATCATATCATATATATAAAAAAATATAATAAATATAAACTGTGGGCTGATAAAAGTTTGTTGTATCTTGCCGGCTCACAACCGATGTTACAGCCTTCTAAAGAAAGCCCATAGTAAGAATAATAATCCGAGACTAATAAAAGTTTGTTGCATCTTGCCGGCTCACAACCGATGTTGCAGCCTTTTAAAAGGTCGAGGGTTACAATCGCATAAGTGTTTAATATTAAGTGCGAATTAATAAATAAAAGATCGCTTTTTGTTAAATTCAAATATGCTTTTGAACTTTGGCTATTCTATTTTATAAGCTATGTATATATGGAAAATCTGAGAGTTTTTGAAACCTAAGGTCCGTGAGTCCCGATACTAGTCTCTGTGGGGTGTCAAAAGCCTGGTCACTTAACCGCAAGGTTGGGATGTGCCGAGACGAAAGTCGCTACATGGGATGATCTCGCCTTCAAACTCATTATTCTCGGGTAAAACATAGAATTTTGCAAAACATTAATCCAAAGTTGAAATTCAAAATAGCACATACACTTAAGATATAATAATTGTCGGGAGTGAAAAGTTTACAAGTTGCAAATATGAGTAGTGTTAGCATCTTAACTCATAATTAACGGTGATTTTGTTTTAAGCTTGGTTTGGAGCAAGTGAAAAGTCGGGAACGATGAATTTATCCTTTTTGGGGCATTCTCGGATCGAAATGCATCTTGTTCTATGATCCCTAAAAGTTATAAAATAACGAAAGTCAAACGTTCTAGTTAGTTGCTTCACATGAAAACTACAAAAAAATGAGAAAAATGAAAAATACAAAAATATGTGTAGGAATAAGTGTATATATTTAAAAATGGTAAAGACGGGGCTTTTCAAAACTTATGAGTCTTTAATTCCCTTGATGAACACTTAGCTACTTTTCAAGGTTATTAGTCAAGGGGGATCGAGATTCTTAGTTTTCTAAGTGCTTACTTCATAGCATTGCGTGAGGACACGACAATGTCTTAGTATGGGGGATTTTGGTATGCGTTTAATTACACATACCTTTCACCATTAAAATCGGACTTAAATGACCAAAAACGTACCAAAAATACATTGTATTTGTATGTTTTCACTTATTTTGTGCAGGAAACGGATATCCGACAAAAGGACGAAAAATCAAGCAAAAACGGACAAAATCGAGCACGGAATGGAAAAGCGTGAAAAGACAAAGTCAAATCGAAGCCAAAGTCAACAAAAGTCAAAGTCAACCCCGACAAAGTCAACAGTCAAAGCCGATGCCGGAAATGAAGAATACTTAATGGGCCCACCCGCACCCATCTAATGGGCCGGATAAGCCCATTAGTATATAACTAGAAGACTTAAAGGCCCAATTTCCTCTTATTAATCAAATCGGCCCATACAAAAAGCCCAATCCCCCAAACTGCCGTTAACCATCAACCCTTTTAACCATAACTTAGTTAGTCCCTTTAGGGACTAACTTTGCAAAACCCCATATAACGTTTGAGGGTCAAAGTTGCCAACTGCCCAAAGTTTTCACACCACATGGACTTAAGTTGCAATTTAACTTATAACCTTGAGGGACCAAACCTGTACACACACCAAACTCACCCCTGCAACATTTAAAACAGACAAGTACTGTATATCTTCCCCTTTTCCTGCCATGACCCGTTTGTCACTATTCATCATCCCCTCGACATTTCCTGCAACAAAAATACAAAAAACCATAACTCCCAATTCACCCCCACCTCACAAAGGGACAAGAACAGCTTGGCAATCCTAAGGGCAACCATTGGCCAATGATATTGACGGGTGTGATGATCTTGATTGGGCTCCAAGGCAAAAAGAAGGGCTAAGATGAGCTTAGGGTTTCACTCTCACAACAAACACACTTGTGTTTGTGTCTCAGCAAAGAAACACAAGGGGAAGAAGACAAAGATTGAAAAAAAAAGACCTAGCTCGCATCTATATATAAGACTCTTTGTAAGCCCATGGAGGCATCGAGTTTTTACCCTAGTTTAGTTTCAGTTAGTTTTATGCACTTTTAAATTCCCAAGTATTGTAATTTTTTTTAAGTTAATGAAAAAAATTTGAGGTTATTACGTAAAAATTTCAAGTTTAAATCCCTTGTTTGCTATTTATCTATAATTACTTCAAAGTTGTTTTAAGCTCTCATTTAGGCATTTAATCAACCTGTTTTAACAAAAAGCCACTTAAGTATATAAAGTATTAATAAAATTTATAAAAACCAAAAAAATCCTCCCCTCAAAAGTACCTCATCTTAAACTGGATGATAAGCTAATTATGGAAGAGCTTATAGGACCCTACTAGCTTGTTTTATACAAGCTAGAGCTTGTAGAATCTTTTTATCACCCTTTGCTTAAGCAAAGGGTATTGTAAGTCCTTATTTACATTTTTGCTTATTTACTGTAACAACTCCTTATTACTGCTTATTTTGTTGTTCTTTCTGCTTATTTATGCTTTGTTGTGCTTATTTGTTCTTTGTTAATGCTTTAATGTTCTCTGTTTAAGTTTTTGCTCACATCTGTCATTTATGTGCTCATATTGCTTATTGCTTATTTGATTAAATTAGTGCTTATCTTTGTTCTAAGTTTGCTTATTTTAACTTAAATGTGCTTATTTGTCTGCTGTTTTAACAAACTTCTGCTTAATTCTTTCAAAAACAGTCTAAAAATTAATTTCAAGAATTAAGGGAGTGTTTGGGATAGTGGGTTAAACTGTTCAGTTTTTGTTTAAAAGTCCATTTGGGTCCCCATATGGAGGTTGTCAACTTTTACCAAGCTTATTATTAGTAGTATCTTGATAACAGTTAATTTTAAGTATTAAGTACGAATCAGTCTTTAGGTTAAGTCTAAAAAGTGGTTAAAACTGTTGGTGGCAAAACTGCCATAAGAGCTTATTAGGCTAGGGTTTCTAAAACCATCTTTTAAAAGCTGTTTTCGAGTTTTCTTTAAGAGTCAAATGCATTAGTTAAAAAGTGACTTGAGTTTTGTCCTTTCATTGTTTAAAAAATACTATCAAGTTTAGTAAAAAAGGGGTTCAAATTTTAGATCGAAAAGCCATTTTTTTATTTCTAATTTTCAGTTATAAAAAACTGTTTTTCAGCTTCCATTTTTGTTAGCATAAGCTCAAATGGAGCTAGTCTCCATCTGTTTTAAGCTAGTTTTCAGTTTGTAGCTTATTAGGTTGCTTATTCCTTGGCCTGCATTTTGCCATTTGTTACTTGAAAGAAAACCAAAAAGGTGCCCTGGTGCTAGCACCCGTTTTTCTTGCTTATTTATAGTAAAATCTTAGTTTTTTTTTGCTTTTCTAGAACGCATATAAGCTACTCTTTAAGCTCCTATAAGCCAGAAAGCCAAAAACCCCTCTAGGTAGCTTATTTTTAAAGCTAAAAAATGGCCTTTTGGGTTTTTCACCTAACAGTACTAACTCCAAGTTTAGTACAAGCTAAAGCATTTTTTGCTTATTGAAAGCTTATTAGCATTGTATGTTTATTTGCTTATTTAGGATTGGCTTAGCTTTTTAGAATAGATTAAGCCTATTTTAGCTTATTGTCTTTAGTTTAGAGCTTATTTAAGCTTATTTGCCTTTTTAGAGTAAATTTTAAGTGTTTAGTAGTTTTTTAGCTTATTTGCCATTCTAGCTTATTTTAGTTGCTAATTTTTGTTCTTAAGTGCTTATTAGATATTGCTTATTGTCTGTCTTAGCTTATACTAAGTTTTCATTTGCTTATTTGCCTTAAATAGCCAAACAGTTAAGAATTTTTTTTGATTTAGAGAATTTAGCAACTACCACTTTCTTGCTTATTTCGTGCTTATTTGTAAGTTACAAAAAATTTTCCTTTTTTAAAGTTACTTATTTATAACTTTTGGGGACTTGGCAAAACAAGTCCCCAAGAGTTATATAACTCTTTGCACAATTCGTCCTTGGTGGATACAACTCCTTGGACTTGGCAGAACAAGTCCTTGGAGTGTATCTTTGCAAAAATGACAGAATGCACCCTTGTCTTCATTTTTCTCTTTTTTTCTTCTTTATATATAAGTTTAGGGATTGACGATTTCAGTCCTTGAACTTATATTTCTTTGACTTTGGCCTCGGGGTTGACTTGGGTTGACTTTGACTAGTTGACTTTTCTGTTGACTTTTTGACTTGATTGACTTTCCGGCTTCGATTTGGCTTTGTCTTTCACAGTCTTTTCCACTCCTAGTCCGGTTTTGTTGTTTTGGCTTTGTTTTTCGTCCTTTTCTTAGTTATCCGTTCCTGCACAACACAATTAGCAAAACAAGCATATATTTGGCATTTTAAGTCCGTTTTTGGTTATTTTAGCTCGTTTTTAAAGGTAAAAAGGTATGTGTAATTAAGCACATACCAGACCGCCATCAGCAAACACTAAAATTGAACACTTAATTTAAAAAAATTCAAAACACAAAAACAAACACCCCCTTTCATATCTGCAGCGACGAACACGAACAAAACACCCAAAATCAACCACTAAAACTATAATTGAAGATCAAATCAACACCTATAATCACTCACAACATCTTAAAGATCATCAATTGTAAGTCATTTCATCTATTTTCTTTCAATTTAAGTCTAGGGTTCATGATGAACATAAAAATTGAAATTGGGGATTTTTTTATTTTTCTTTCAAATTTATACAATTAAGACTACTAGGAAACAATGTATAACTAATATGCTTCCCGTAGACATAAGATTTGCATACATTTGTGAGTTTGTCGAAAATTGATTTCGAACCAAAACCTTAATTTTATTTTCAAATCACTCACGTTAGGAACATAATAAAATTGTGGTTATGCATTGTTAATACAACTTAAAACGTTTTCAAACATATGCATAATGATCTCATAAACAAAGGTCGAGTTACATAATTCATATGTACTTTTCAACATGTTTGGATGAGCAAAATCAAACTAAGGAGCGCTTGGATTAACTCTTAGGATTTTAACTTTAGGTCGAGTTAATCGTTACTCCACATTTGTTACACTTAGGCACACACTAGACACCTACTTCAATGAGACAACCTTACTAAAGTTTGCACTCTTTTAAATTAGGTGAAATGACATGGGAAGAAGAACTATGGTACACAAAATCATACGTTCCAACAATCTCAAATGAAAAATATCTTCCTAATAAATTAAAACCCTTCATTCAAAACCTAGAGTGTAGACCAATTCATGAAGGTCGTCTAGTATCTTCTGAGTCTACAAAATATGATAATATTCAAATCATGTTTCAAACTATCAAATTTTTGAGTATATACGAACTTCACGAAGGGGTTTGTCCAAGATTTCTGCTTGAATTTTATTATTCAATAGAAATTACTAGAGACAATGATCAAAATATCTTTTTAAAATTCTGGGCATTAAAAAGAACATTTAAACTCTCACTCGAGTCGTTTGCCTAAATTCTCTTCATTTCATGTGAAGGAGAATGTTCATATTCTGAAGATACATCTCTCGAGTCATTAAGAATCAATCAGGAATCAAACACACCTTTCCAAACACACATTCCAACACCAAATGAAATTAATAAATCAATCACAACAACTGGACAAACCATATTACCAAACAAAATTCTCAAAGAAGAACTTCATCATGACATGAGATCTTGGAATGAAATCATTCAAGATAATGTCTTTGGCACTCAAAATAACTTAAATTTTCTCCCTGCATCATCATGTCACATGATGTATTGCATTCAAATAAGTACTCCCTTCAACTTTGCTTATTTTCTAACCAAACGAGTTGAAAAGATTAAAAATCAACCAAACTCTCCAATGCCATATGGAATGATTCTAAATCGTCTATATGATTACCTCATCAAAATTAATCCACATTTACAAAAATCAAAATATATATCATATTGGCCATCCATGAAACCTTAGATTCATCCCACTCATCTTCAAGCAGTTATCTCTATATCCTCTGAAGAAGTCTCCAGTAATGACTCGAATTCCATTTAAGATATTTCTATTAAGTATTATTGCTATACATACGTACTATTATTATTGCTATGTAATAACCTCTATCTCAGTTATTCTAGTACGTGTATAACTTGTCTTAGTCACTATTATTTCATGCTTGCTATATGACACTTTATGGACATTTATGTCACTTCTATGCTTCTACTTGGCCCTATTGCATGAGTTCCTCTTCTCTTTTAGCTAGATTATGTGATTCTTGAAGAGATGGAAATGCCACAATCATCCTTCCAACCCACTTAGGATATTCTAAAAAACGATTAACTTTTAGAAAATTTCGTAAGCATCCATAGAACGGCCCCCCAAAAATGAAGGGCGACCCCTAATATATATGGGACCGCCTAAGGTTTATGGGACCGCCATCATGGGAACCACGAAATTTTCCTTCCTCCTCTTTTTCTGCAACTTTGACCCTATTCTCCTTAGGTCCAACCATTCTTTCCTTTCTAAACAAAACACTTCTTAGAATCTTCATTCTCCAATACCATGCCTTTCCTAAAACTCCTCTATATATGAATAACATTCTTCTCCATCTCAATCACCTATTCCCTTCTAAATCTTTCACTTTTCCTCAAGATCTCAATTTCATCCTCTAGCAAATCTCCTCGTGACTACTCACGAAAATACCAAAGGGCCATTCTTGAACCTTGGAGACAAAGTCATGGTCTTCCTCCTTCACCACCTTCTCCTCCACCAAATAGGACTACTCCTACCTCTCCTATCTCAAATAAATCTCTCTCATCCTCTTCACATCCACAAAACTCAACTCAAAACCAAAATGAAATTCATTACCTATCAAATTTGCTTGACATTAACCTCCAACAAGCAATTGAAGCCACAAATCCTTCACCTCCTACCTCACCATATATCCCTCCACTTTCTTTAGATCAAGTAAACTTTCATTTAGAATTTTGTCATTGTTGCTTGGAAACCCAAAATCTATTTGATACATTGAAAGATGAACTTAGTCGTATCAAATCTCTCATCATTAGTCCTTCCACTCAATTTTCATCCTCAATAACAACCTCCTCGCCATAATTGAGCACTCTCGAAAGCTCAAGTTTACCTTATAATAAACAACCCATCTTTTGATTATGGCATCTTCTATACTTCAAGAATCCACGAGTGTAGATCTATGCCTTATTATGTTTTTATTTTATATTGTATGAATGTATTACTTGCATTTCATACAAATATTGTATGAATTTGGTCTTAGCTGTATTTAGATCTAGTTTTTTATTTTATGTTTGTATGAATGTATTTAGTTGATTTGTATTGATTTGGTTCTTGATTGTTGTAATGCAACTTTCTTTTGTGTGACTTAATATTATGTGTTTCTTTAAAAGATAATTGTCTTGCAATTGTATTTTTAACTTTGTTTTTGATCTACCCACTCGACAATTCACACCTAATAACACAATCTACCAAACAATTTTGGTAAGATCGATCCCTTGGTGGCCCGAACAAGGGGGAGCATACATCAAGGGAGAGTCTTGATATCATCGATTTCTCTTCTCCTACAACTACTCGACGATCATCCTTTTTGAATTCGACAAAAAGGGAGAGAAATGGAACAAAACTCATTAATAATGTGTAACTATTAATTCTATACAAAATGAGTTTATATTTTTTCATCATAAAAAATGGGGAGATTGTTAATACAAATAATGTCTAAAAACGTTATTTATATTTTTTGACCTCTCAATGTTTTGATAATAACAAAATGTAAAAACGTTTACGATAAAATTAAACGTTTATAAATTATTAATCATAAAATTTCATTTCTAAGATTAGTAATCACTTAAGGCATGAACAAACATATCATTAAGCATGATTAGTGAGCAAGAAAATATTTTTCTCTTATCAATTACATTTCTACAAAAGATTTTCTCCAAATTAATTATACAAAATATTTTCTAATTAAAAGAAAAGTTTTATTAAAAACATAAAATTTGAAATTCATAATTCCCTCCCCCCCCCCAAAAGCTTCTATACCAGGATACAACCCTTCTATAGAAAAGACAATAAAACGGGTAGCAGGAGTTCTACCTAGCGGCTCCCTTATAGGCCTGGCGGCCCCCTTTGGGACATCCGGGACCGCCGCCAGTGACCGTTGGATTTTCCTGCCTATAAATACTGCTCCATTCCTTGCAGAAAATTAGACCTCTTTGCACGAATTTTCTCACACTTCTTTCTCTCTCTAAAAACCTTCTTTCTCTCACTAAATATCTTGATCACTAACATCTCTTGATCTTGTTTCAAGTGATCTAATCTCTTCTTCTCATCTCTTCCCTCTCATTCAAGTGCAAGAGAAGAACACTTGTATTCGCCAAGAAACAAAGTGTTGATTAGTGATCTCTCCTTTTTTCTTCTAAGTACCAAATCTCTATTGTAATTATCTTGTGTATTTGTGTGATTCGGATATTGTGTAAATCCGATAGTGTAGATCTAGTGATCGTGTAGTGATTGTGAAGTGGTAGATTGGTTCTAAGCGACGTGTAAATGGTTTTCTCCGCCTGAAATGAGCTTGTTGACATAGTGAAATCTCGAGTAGAATACTCGGGGAGTGGAGTAGGGCGAAGAAGAGCTTCGTAGCCGAACCACTATAAATCTTGGTGTTTTTGTTTGATTGTTCCTTCTCTCATCTCTTTATATTGTTGTGTCTGTTATTTACTATTAGTTTAGATATTTACTTGGTTGATTAATATAGTTGGTTGGTTAAACATACTACTCGAATCTAAGTATTTTGAAAGCAAAGTTTTAAAACGAAAGCGAACCTGTAAACTATTCACCCCATCCCCCCTTCTAGTTTCCACATATATAAGTGAGCTTATGAGTTTATATGTGGATGTTTTGATAAGCCATAAAAGTGTGATTTTTTTGTGAGGGTTTGGACTTATATAACACACTTCAATCAAAATTACATTTTTGCCTTCATTTTTACCTGATTAATAACCTTGTTCATGTTTTTCTCTTTTATATATGCCTACATCTCATTTCCATTTCCAGTACTGTACACTTGCATCTCATTTCCAGTACTGTATGCGTTCATCCTGTACTTCCATTTCCATTTCTTGTTTTTTCTCATCAATTAATTGATATTTGTTTTAATTAATATCAAATCTTTACACCACATATCTCTATTAAATTCCATGTTTAATAAATGACAAATTTGGGTTAAAAAGTTAATTGATCTATACATCCTAGCTCTTTTTGTATGCATCAATTTTCTAAAAATATCAACGTGTTAAGTATATATTGTAGTAGTTGTTTTCTTGTTGATATTGAAACTGTTTGGATTACTAAATTATGTCCTTTTTGGTCATTTAACAACATAAGCAAAACCAAACACTTGAGCTTATAAGCTTATTAAACATGAGCTAATCCAAACACTAAGCATGAGTTTATAAACTTATGATATATAAGCAATAACCGCTTATATAACATAAGCATAAGCCCAACTCATAAGCTTAGCCAAACACCCCCTAAGCTCAAATTAGTTTATTTTTCTTAAGCTCGTTTATACATAATTATACGATATATTACTAGGGCTCGTTTAGACTCACAAGCACAATCGATCTTTATATATAAATCCTAATCGGTCTTTACGTTTAGCTCATTTAAGCTTTCTACCAATCCGATCGCGAGCTTTTAACGAACAACCCGACTTGTTTCCTCCCTAAATATAAGCGGAACATGAATGCTACATCCATATAATACTTACAAAAAAAATCCACACAAAAATGTGTCAATCAATTATAAGTAGTGAAAATAAGAAAGAGAAAATATATATAAACATAATTGATCTATCACATTTGCCACATCAATGTGTGAAAATTTGTTTGTAAAAATTATACTGTATGAATGTAGAATTTCTCCAAAAAAAATAAAAAAAAATCTCAAATGCCCTCTTAGAAAAACCCGAATTCACGTTTAATTTAAAATTTTAAACCCAGTTCCAGAACCCAACCACTAAAATAACCCGAATTGAACCCGCACCTCTTTTTCCCCATTTAACCCCCTTTTCACTCCCAAAAACCTCGTTCCAATAAAAAAAAAATCCCCAAAATTAACCCTTTTCATGTCAATTAAAATTAGCAATTAAAAATGATTAACATCAATTCACAAGAGCTGAATTACTTAGTCTACCGTTACCTTCACGAATCAGGTCCCAATTTCTTTGATTTATTATAATTGAATTCTTAAATATTTGATTTCATGTGTTTATCTGATTTGGGGTTGTTAAAGATTTGATTTTTATGTTGTTTGTATGATGGGTTAGTGGAAATTAGTTGAATTTGTGAAGATTTTGATGTTCTTGGGGTTCAATTTGGGGTTTATTAAGAAATGCATGAGTTAATTGGGTTGAATTGTGTTATAAAGATGTGGGTAATTTTTTCGTTAGTGGAGATTAGGGCAATATTTAGCATTTCTTGGAATATTTAAGTTAGCCAAATGTAGTTTCTTGGAAAAAAAATGAATTATTTATGGTTTTTAGAGGCTAAAATGGTGAAATTTCGATACTTTCGTCGAAGATATAGGTTTTAGTTTTTTATTTGGTTATTGGTTGCGGTGTGAAATGTGAACAGTGATGTTTATGCAAGTATGTTACTTTTATATTGACTTCTACCGTATCATGTGCTCAAAGAAATGTAAACCGTGACAATTATGAAATCTTAACAATGACCAGGTTTAGCACTTATAATGTTTTGGATGGATAGATTGTGTATTTGGGGTTAGGTTAGTGGAAATTAGTTAAATTTGTGATAATTGGGTTGAATTTGGGGTGGATTAAGTAATGCATGAGTTAATTGGATTGTGTTATGTAATAAAGATGTGATTTTTAATCTTGGTTATTTTTATTTTGTGTTTCGTGTTTTGGAGGTTAGAAGGATGAAATTAGCCGGCTTTCGTAAAGGGTAAACAGAGATATTTAGGTTGAATCATGTTATAAAGTTGTGATTTTGTTATCAAGTTGACATTTCTATGGCAATTTTAATTTTTTTTGGGTTTTTAGTTCAATTTTTTTAGTAATTTAGTAGAATATATTAGTAGGTAATTAGAGTAACTGGGAAAAAGATAGATTTGTTTATGGAGGTTAGAATAATGAAATTAACCGGCTTCTTAAAGGGTTATAGGTTCTAGTAATGGTTTGAAGTGGAAACAGTTATATTTATGAATATAGATTAGTTATTTTAGTCTGAATTTTGGATTTTGGTTGTGGTGTGAAATGCGATTGGTGATGTTTATGAAAGTATGTTACTGTCTTGAAATGAATGGAAGTCACATGAGAATTAGATTATGAAATATGTAAATTGTGGTCATGATGTGCTTAAAAGAAAGGCATTCCCAAATAAACACGACTCAAGGGTCCTAGGAGCAAGATGCTCAAAAGAAATACAAAATTGTGACTTTAATGAAATCATAGCAATGACCAGCTTTAGAACTTGTAATTTTGTAAGAGTTTATGCCTACGACTAACAGCGTACCTCTCCGCAGCTAGCCAGCTAGGCAAATAGCAGTAGTCATAAGACTCGTAACACATGGTTTGTCAATAAGAATGGTCTAAGAATGGCCCCATTGATAGATTTTGAAGTGCAATTTATTTTTTGTGTGAATTATATTGGTAGGCATTTACAGTTTTGGGTAACTTTTGCTTATGATATAACTTTTTGAGTTAGATCTTGTGGTGTATTCCTTTGTAGTGAGTAGGGCCTCTTTCTCGTTGATCAGTTAAACATGAATTTTACAAAGGACTGTTTATAATTCAGTTTTAAAATGGAACAGTGATATTTTATTAATGTAAATTACTTTTCTGTAAATGAAGTAACGTTGCATGAAAAAAGAGACTGAATCGTGTATTCAACTGTGCTGTCATCTGCGTAAAATAAAGGTCTCACACTCACCCAATTAACATGCCTTAAAAGTCCTGAGAGCAATCTGCTTAGTCCATTTCTGTGCAAACCGGATACTGCTAACTGCTCTGCTGTAATATTTACAATGTACTATAAGAGTTGTATGTCTGCAAGCACACCTAGTTACCTACCCATTAACGTATTTGAGTGTAGTAAATATCATGGGATTTTGTCATTAAGAAAATGACTTGAAATTCTATATTAGAGACAGTAAGGTGTCGTGTGGCAGACAGTTTTTAGGTTATCAACTTTGTTAGTTCTTCATTTTAAAGTTAACTTTCTGTAAACCATATTTCTAGGTAATTAGAGTTTTGGGTAACTTGTTTATGGTTCATGTTTCTGAAGTGTCGTGTATGGGTCTGTTTTTCTGGTATTGTGAGGCTAAGCTGACATAACTACCCAAACTGTTTTTAGGGATATAGGTTTTACATAGGTCTTGATCTCCTGAAGTGGAAACAATGATATTTTTGAACATAAATCAAATCCGTTACCCAATTATTTGGGGACATGGATTCTACTTAAGCTGGAATATGAACAATGAAATTTACATAGGAAAAGACTCTAAAGAGATCTTGAAAAAAAAAATTAGTAAGAAAGGTCTCACTAAATAACAGCACTTGAGGGTCCTAATTCTAAGACCAAGGTTCTTAGTAGCTTTAGGTGTGCAAAGTTAGCTAGCTCTAAGACTTAGAATGTGCCGTAGGAATTTTTATGCCTACAAGCATACATATTCCATAGTCAGCCAGCCAGCCAGCTAGGCAAATCTCTTACCCCGATTTACATCAATAAAGTTTTTATATAACCAATTGAATTCTTGGTCGATGCCTAATATACATCGCCTGCTGATTTTGTATCATGGCTTATATTATAATATTCGTTTTTGAATAATTAATAATAACTCCGTAGTCTATTTCAGGTTTCACACATACTGCCTTCACATTAGGTTACGAAGCTGCACTGAATAAAAGTACGATAGATGGAAATGTAGTTCCACCTGGTGCTCTTGTTACATTTGTGCAGAAAGGAATTCAGTATCTTGAGCTTGAAGCAAACCTAACTTGTGTAAGCACTTTTACCATCTTATTAGTTTTCTTGTTTGTGATACTTTAATGTTTTGTTTATCTGACTAGCGTGTCTGTTTGGTTCCAGAATGATTCTGACATTGATGAAGATTTCTCTTTTATACAACCAATTGACCTTATCACAAAGGATGTATATGAACTACAACAAATGATAAAGGAAAAGAAACAGTCCCTTCAGAAAGCTAAAAACAGAGAAAAAAACAAAGACATTGCTAATTCAGCACGTGAGCATGAGCAAGAACATGCTAGAGAAAGGGAGAGAGAACATGCTAAAGAGAGAGAGAAGGAACATGAACAGGAACAAATTAGAGAAAGAGAAAGAAAACGGGTTCATATGCGAGAAAAGGAAGAAGAGCAGGAACGACAACATATTCGAGAAAAAGAAAAGAAAAATCAAATGGAGATTGAAAATAATAGAGAAAAAGAAAAGGAAAAACAACAAAGGGATAGAGAACGTGAGTTGGAGAAAGAGAAGGTAGAGAGGGATAGAGAAAGAGAACGTGAAAGGGAAAAAGATAAGGGTAAACACAAAGAAAAGAAGAATGAGGATGTTGCTGATGGTAGACGTGACGAGGAGAAGATGCGTGTCCAACTTGAAGAAAATGTGATCACAGAAGGTAATATACATTATTGACAGACTCATTGACACACCAATGTGAATAAAATGAGTATTATTTGTTTTCTATTACTCATTGATAGGTTTCTTGCAATGTAAAATAGGACCAGAACCAATGGAAATTGACACAAAATCGTCGCCTTGTTTTATTCCCAACTCTGATGTGACCGTTCTAGAAGGTCATGCCTCTGAGGTTTGTGTATATCCCTATATCTGAAACTCGCTTTTATTATGGTACCTATATTTCAAGATTTTATTTTGATCTAGTGCCTGAAAATGGGATTTGAGTATTTGACTTCAGTATATTTATTTTTATTTGATAATTGATATAATCTTCTCTTTGACGAGGCAATAGAAGAATGGATATTCTTTTTTATACAGTTTTTAGCATAGAAAGTAAATTATTTTAGCTTCTAGGCTTTTTCAAAAAGCCAAAATTCAAAGAAGTTAACTTGTAAAAGTTATATCCTTTGTATCATTTTCTTTACTGGAAGTTAAGAAATGAATGTATGGTATGTGTTGATATTTGGCAAGGTTATAAATAGCGTGAGGCGTGGCGTGGTGGCATGACCAAGCCTCACGCCTTAGCGGCCATGGCGAAGCATTTGCGTTTTTAAGGCGTGGCTTATGGCGACACAAAATATGAAATATATTTACATACTTATATCATATTTATATATATCGAGTTTACAAAAAGCGTTGTATATAATGAATAAAGTTAAGAAAAATACCCTTACATGTAATCTTCTTCATTTAAAAAAAATAAAAAAATTATCAGAGTTGAATCCAAAAAACCCACCATGCCTCACGCCTTAGTGCGCCTTTTCACGCCTCATCTCAGGCCATGCCTAGAACCGACGCCTTGGTCTATTTCGTAACGTGGAGGTCACGCCTTGCGCCTTAGCGGCGCCTTGGTGCCACCATGGTGCGTCTTTTAGAACCCTGATATTTTGTAACAAGTTATATGGAATCATTGAATAATAGCTAAGATGGACGATAAGTTAGCAGGTCAAATATGTTCCAGAATTTGCTTATGAGAATGGCCATTTATGCTTCTGCTGATTCTCTTCATCAGTTTTTGCTTATAGTGATGACTAATGAGCAGTTTAGAAGCCCAGCCTCTTACTAATTGAATACCCATAGTATTTCAAGAAGGTGCTATTGTGCTAATAAGCAGATTTGACTGCTTGTGTGCAATTTCAAATGTTACATTATAGTACCTGAGATTTGGACTTTGGTTTAGGATTTAGGTTACTCTTGCTCCCAAAAACATTTTCTTGGTTGCATATTGAATGATTCATCGACTCTCTTTTACGTTTGTGACAGGTTTTTGTTTGCGCCTGGAGTCCTACTGGTTCTCTTTTGGCATCCGGGTGTGTATATTATCAAACACAAAGACAACATTATTTATGAAGTCATCGAGCCTTTTGTGAATTTGAGTTGGTATATTAATTTATCACATAACTTGATTTTTTGTTGTTGTATTCATTATGTCTAGGTCCGGAGATTCCACAGCTCGAATCTGGACACTTAATGATGGACCTTGTAGCTCTAATTCAACAAAAGGGCCCTATGATGTTTCTGTTTTGAAACACTACAGAGGTAGAACAAGTGATAAGAGCAAGGATGTAACTACACTGGACTGGAATGTGAGTGTTTTTACTTCAAAATTATGGATTGATTTTGACTTATGTTGTGGTACCATTTTTCATAAAGTTCTCTCTTTTATCTAGAGTGAGGGTACGTTACTTGCAACTGGTTCTTATGATGGACAAGCCAGAATTTGGAGTAAAGATGGTAAGTAGCATTAGACTTCATCTTGTGGTTTTCCAATAGAAATTTTTGAAGTTGGATGCTTATGTTTGCATTTTAGAAAGAGAAAGTTCAACAATTTTGTATTAATATTTTGGCAAATCCCATAATGAGGTAACCGATTTCAGTCTAATTTATGTTTTGGGTAACTAATTCTGTTTTCACCCATAAAGATTAGCCAACTTTCAGGTAATCTGACCTGGTAAAAAATGATGACATGGCAGTTTTGACCATGTTAAACTTTTTGTACTTATGTGCAGCTGCTGTGTTGTTGAAATGACGCCTCAAAACCAGTGAATTGGATTGCCCTAAATGAATTTTATTGAATGTTTGGGCCTTTTATAAGGCCAAATATAGGGTATTAGACCAAAGTTAGTTGCCTGATCTATCCATGCAATTTGTCATTAAATTCTGATCTGGTGCATTAAAAAGGTTGCAGCTTATTACTTTCTAACAAGTTAACATTTTCTCTAGGGGAGCTGGTAAGTACCTTAACAAAACATAAAGGGCCAATATTCTCTCTGAAGTGGAACAAGAAAGGAGACTATCTTTTAAGCGGCAGTGTGGACAAAACTGCAATTGTATGGGACATCAAGACTGGAGAATGGAAACAACAGTTTGAATTTCATTCAGGTGCCTTAATGTCAAATCTCATATTACTAATTCATATTCTATTCCGATTTGTTAATGTTATTATTGCAGCTCCTACTCTTGATGTTGACTGGCGCAACAATGTCTCGTTTGCGACGTGCTCAACTGACAACATGATATATGTTTGCAAAGTTGGAGATAATCGACCCGTTAAAACTTTTGCGGGTCATCAGGTATGTTTTTTCTTGCATGACCAGGTTTGTTACAATGTAATTTGACATCTTATTTTTGTTATTTTTACGTTTGTCATTTTCTTATAAAAAATGTGACTCTAGGGTGAAGTTAATGCTATCAAATGGGATCCTACTGGTACACTTCTGGCTTCATGTTCAGACGATTCCACTGCAAAGGTGATTATTTATTTTGTTTTTAGAGCAAGGACATTTAAATTTGTAAAAAAATATTTCAAAAAAAATCAACTATGTGAATTACGAGTTTTCTTGTAGGTGTAGAAACAAAATTTATTCATTGTACTTTTTATATTTTTCAGCAATTATAACCACATTAATGATATGATATATTACAGTTACTTATTTGTATGGCACCTATTATTAACCGATACCTCAAATGTCTACACTATCACAATTTTAGCCTCCTGATGCACTTCCACCTTGCTCCTTTTGCTATATTCGCTTCATGAAATCGTCACTTTTTCTTTATTTCATTATTTACTATTGACGAGTACAGTTGGATTAATCACTTATATTAATCATGATACAGATATGGAGCTTGAAGCAGGATACCTGCTTACATGATTTGAAGGAGCATACAAAGGTAATATAGATATTGCATACTTTTCCAATGTGATGATCAGCTGTAATCGTCTAAATTTTATGATATACGTTTGCAGGAGATATATACCATCAGGTGGAGTCCCACAGGTCCAGGAACCAATAACCCTAACCAGCCACTAGTCCTGGCAAGGTAATATGCTGCCATGAGAAATTTTAATTATTGTGTTAATTATATACGTGCAAGTCTGGGTGTTTCAAAATTATTCATACAGCGTTTGCTAATAGATTTTTTGTTCGAATTTTCTTTTGCTGAACAGTGCATCATTTGACTCTACAATAAAGCTATGGGATGTGGAAACAGGGAGCCTTCTTCACAGCCTAGCTGCTCATGGGTACACTAACATATATCGCTTTTCTAATGCATTTCTGATTTTCACTGATTAACTGCCAGGACTATACTTTTATACATTTATACATTTACCGGGGAAACCCTTTACCCCAAAAAAAAAATGTTGCCAGGACAGAATTAACTATTATAGTTTCACGAGTTTTACTTCAAGATTATTAACTAAGATGACATGGTTTAGGTGCCATGTCAGTAAAAAGGTCAACATGGTCAAATATTACTGATAGTATGACACATGAGCTGCCATGTCATTATACTGTACATGTGAAAACTGTTTTCTAGTAACAAAAAATGTGTTCTCGAGTGGTTATAATTAATTTTTCTTTTTTTGGATATAATTGGCAGTGATCCTGTATATTCGGTTGCATTTAGCCCCAATGGTGAGTACTTAGCAAGTGGATCGTTGGACAAATGCATGCACATATGGTCGGTCAAAGAAGCAAAGGTAGTTAAAACTTATGTCGGAAGTGGTGGGATCTTTGAAGTTTGCTGGAACAAAGAAGGTGATAAGATCGGTGCATGTTTCTCAAACAATGTAGTTTGTATCTTGGACTTCCGTATGTAGTTTTTCTTTCATCATCAACATGGCCTGAGATTGTTTTAGGTTGTGTATCGACTAGAATGTTTGTTTAGTTGTAGGTATTTTGGTACCGATTTAGTGAATCTTAACCTGTAGTTTTGTTCGGTATAACATTAATGTGGTAACAATTGCCGGACGAGAATAGATGTTTTCTTCTTCTTATAATCACGAGGCTGAAGTCTTTCTGAAGAAAATTACTGTTTCTTAGGTCATTTCAGCATCGATGATTTTTACATGGCTTGTGTGTCGGGCGAAGGCGGAAATTTTTGTGAAGGACTTGAAGGCTTAATTAGTAAGAATTGTAATCATTTCTCTTGTATATAGTATTAGATAAAGGACAATTTGGACACATTTGAGCCGGCTTTAAAAAACACATTTGCATAAGATTTTTACGACCATGTGTACATAAGACCTTTGCTCATGTACATATAATTTTAAGAGTAAACTGTTGTGGTTTGCACTTTCTAACACAATACATCTCTGTCAGAAACTTTTAGCAATTTACATCCTTCGTTAGCCAAACGTTAGACATAATACATCCTTGAAGACCAAAAACGCAAATATTATTCCGTTATCTTCTGACGAGGATGTATTGTGTGAGAAAAACCACAGGGATGTAATTTGCAATTTTTTTTATTTTTTTAATTATTGTTATTACTATTAGCCTTTTTTTATTTTTTTTATACTATTAATATTTTTTTTTGTTTTTTATCTGTTTGGTACGTTTTTTTTTCGTTTTTGTCCGTTTTTCTCCGACGTTATTATACGTTTTCATACGCTTTCATCACTTTTACCGGTTTAAATATGTTTTGGTAAATTTTTATACAATTTTGTACCTGTTTGTACGTTTTGATACGTTTTTATAAGTTTTTATTCGTTTTTGTACTTTTTCATCCGTACTTATTATCAGTTTTTATCCGTACGTACAAAAGCGTGGAAAAACGTAGAAAAACGAAATGTATCAAAAAGTATAAAAATGTATTAAAACTTACGTAAACGTACAAAAACGATAAAACAATGTTAAAAAACGTAAAAAAACGTAAAACGTACAAAAACGGAAAAACATACATAAAAAACGTGTACGAAAACTTATAAAAACGTATAATAATGTTGGAGAAAGACGGACAAAAACGTACCAACCAGATAAAAAAAATTAATATTAATAGTATAAAAAAAACTGCCAATAGTAATAATAATAAAAAAAAGTTTTTAAAAAATAAAATAAAATTAAAAAACAAAAAAAACCAAAAATAATAATAAAAATTTAAAAAATAAAATAAATAAAGATAAAAAATAAAATATTTGCAAAATACATCCCTGTGGTTTTCTCACATAATACATCCCTCATCAGAAGATAACGGTATAATATTTGCATTTTTGGTCCTCAAGGATGTATTATGTCTAACGAAGAATGTAAATTGCCAAAAGTTTTTGACAATGATGTATTGTGTGAGAAAGTGTAAACCATAGGGATGTATTTTGCAGTTTACTCTAATTTTAATAAGAAAAAATTACATGTTTCGTCTCTATGATTTATACCAAATAACACTTTCAGTCCCTATTCGATTTTAAGTACACTACTCATCCATAAATTTGAAAGTTGTAACCCTGACGGTCCTTATTTTGAATGAGAGTTAAGTTTTTTTTCGTTAAGTCTAATAAATATGAGGGGTATTTTCGTCTTTTTCATTCCATTCACCTAATCACTCACCAGTTTATTTATTAGCTCACTCATCCCACCAATAATTTTACAACCAATCTTCATCACATCTTTAATTTTTTCATGTAATTTTTTCAGTAAACAATTTAAACCACATCTATTATGTCATTTTACAGATCCTTTAAGAACCAAAAAAATATATTAAAAAAGATCAAAACAAATAAAAATCATTTTAAAAACCAAAACACAAACACTGTTTGTGTGTTTCAGTCTTATAACCACCCGAACAAGCACATTTCTTTTTCGTATTGAATCACAGCCACGAAAATTAGATCCATAAGATGATTTACATCCATAAGATGATTTAAATCCACGAAAATTTTACATATCGTTTTCTTTTTTTTCTTTTCAATTTATAAACATGCAATTATCAATCTTATGAGATTTTGAACCTCTTCTTGTTATTGTTGGTTTTGATAAAAAAAACTTTTATCAGATCTTGAACTTGTTCTTGAAAAACCTTTTAATCAATCGGGTTGATGGGGGTGATGATGGGTGTTGGCTATTGTGGATGATGGTAAGGGTGGTCGGGCGGCACCGGAGGTGATGATAGGTGTGGTGGGTGTTAGGTGGCGACGAATGCGGGTTCTAGGTGGCGGTGTTAATACAAATAATGTCCAAAAACGTTATTTATATTTTTCGACCTCTCAATGTTTTGATAATAACAAAATGTGAAAACGTTTACGATAAAATTAAACGTTATAAATTACTAATCATAAAATTCTATTTCTATGATTAATCACTTAAGGTATAGATAAACAAATCATTAAACATGATTAGTGATCAAGAAAATATTTTTTCTTAAATCTTATACTTCCACAAAAATGTTTTTATAAAAATATAAAAACAAATTATTTATTCATTAAAAGAAATGTTTTATTAAAAACATAAAACTTTGAATTCAATTTTTTTTCCCCCACCAAAATGAAAGGTTCCATAACAGATACAACATTCACCACAAAAGGACAAAAAATGGAGCGGAGTCTAGCGGCGGCCTCCTTATATATAAGGGATCGCCGGCCAAGCAAACGTCATATATCTGTTTTTGTCCCCCTATAAATACTAAGGCCACCCCAATTTTAAACTGACTTTCCTCTTGCCAAAAATTCTATCCAGATCTAGTTTCTCTCTTTTTTTTCCTTTCCTTCAAAACACATATCTATGATCACTAACATTCTTGTATTGTGTGATTAATTCTGATCCTCCTTCTTCCACCGTCTAATCAAGTGCATAGAAAGAACAATCGTAGTTCTTCTACATACTAATTCTTGATCAAGTGATCTCTCTCTCTTTTTTTCTTCAAGAGCACAACAATCATTACATTTGTTTTTGTGTCGTTGTATACAATAGCTCGAGTGTAATCCAAGTATTTATATGTATATTGGGTGATTTGGTATTGTGTGTCATCCAATCAGTGTATATCTTGTGAGTGTGTGAAGACTTAGTGAAGTCCCTTAAGATTGGGTTTCTATGCTAAGATTAGACCGACATCTAGCTAGTTGTCGAAAAAGTAAGTAGCGACGTGTAAAACATTTCCCCCCTCGCGCCTAAAGGGACCTGGTGCATAGTGAAATCTCGAGTGAAGTACCTCGGGGAGTGGAGTAGGAATGAAGAGGGTGGCGTTCGTTGCCGATAACACCGATAAACTCGGAGTCTTGGTTTGATCGTTCTTCTTACCACTTACTTATTACTTGCATTGTTAGATAGTTTTGTTGTGATTCATATTGTTGGTTGATTGACATACAACTCGAATCAAACTATTTCATAAGCAAACTTTTAAAACGCTAATTAATTGGTAAAACTATTCAACCCCCCCCCCCCCTCCCCCCCTTCTAGTTTCTACAATTGGTATCAGGAGCAAGGTTACTCAAGATTTTTAAAATAAGATTGTATTTTTAAAGCTAAAAAGCGATCTATGGATTCCGACAAATATCTAGAAGGGCAATCTATGCAAAGACCACCACTCTTTGAAAGCGATAGTTTTATTTATTGGAAAAATAGATTCGAGACATATGTTAAATCAAAAGATCTAGATCTTTGGCATGTTATTACCAATGGTGATTTTCAACCTATTATTCAAAATCCGAAAACCAAACTTGATGAGGTTGTCCCTTTTGAAAAACAAACGGATGATCTTAAAAGAAGGCTTGCAAAAAATAATGAAGCCAAAATGGTTATTTACAATGCTTTGCCTAGAAAAGAATATGAACGAAATTTTCATGTTAATAGGCAAAAGGGGAAATTAGAAAACCTTATTAATCACCCAACAAGGTATGTCAATCAAAGATAATAAGATCGACCTTTTGGTTCAACTATATGAACAATTCTTTATTTCCGAAGACGAATCTATAGATAATGCTTTCGCTAGATTTAATACTATTATTACTAGTCTTAAAGCTCTTGATGAAGGTTATTCTAGTAAGAACTACGTAAGGAAGTTTCTTAGGGATCTACATCCTAAATGGAGAGCAAAGGTCACGGAAATTGAAGAATCAAAAGACTTGACATCACTATCTCTTGATAAAGCAAGGCGACTGAGCTCAATTGGAAACCTCAAATTACAGAGATGATCTCAAGAAAAGATTCCCGAAATATTCAACAAAAGTTCAAGGAAATCCTCGATGCATTAAAGCTAAGAAAGAATCTAGTGAATGAAGAGATGATCGACTTCCGTAAAGAAGACGAAGAGTTAATATGCCATGGCGGTAAAGACTTCAAGAAATTCTTTAAGAAAGAGGTAGATACGAGTAGACAACCTCGGAACGACAAAAAGACAGTTCCACAAGAAGCCGTGAGACAAGACCGGTAAAAATATAGAAAATGCTTAGATGCGTCGACCCGAAACATCTTACATTGCGGCCACCAAAAGACAAAACCAAAAAGCCTTTTCGGAGGTTCTGGAGCGATAGCTTGAAGAAAGATGATGAGAAGGCAAAGACGAAACATTCCCTTGTAGCTCATAGCATCAGTGAGGTGATGTGTTCCGAATCCTCTACTTTAATGATGAAAACACATCAATTAATGAATAGTAGATTTAGACAATGAATATGATAAAAATAATGCAAAAATGAGTCGAAAGATAATCACTAAAAACAAAAAGGCTAAAAGCCACTAGAATTAGCTTAGAAAATGAGCTTAGAGAACTAGAAAGATAAATTATCCAATTCGATGAAAAACGAGGGATTTTTTGATCACGAATGTGGAAATATGTCCCAAATACTTAAAATTGAGAATAAAAACTCAAAGAAAATCCACTAGATTGAGATATATTTGAAATATACACATTGCATGAATAAAATGCAGTAAATCAAAAACCTCCTTGATAAATTTAGGTTTATTGGTTTAATATTCATTTGAAGCATCATCTAGTGGAACAAAGGACATTAAAATTTGTAAAGCTCATAAAAAAGGCGTTCCTCTGAAGGAGGTCCATAAATAAGGGACAAGCCCCATAAACATGGCGGCCCCCTTAATGTTTTGGCGGCCACCAAAATAAATAAGGGACCGCCACCAGAAACGCCAATATCTGAGAAGAGTGTTTTCTTTCAAAAATCCATTTTGGGTCCTAGACCAAAAAACATAATTGTAAACAAAGGTAAAGTTCCTGTAGCTAGTGACTATAGAGTCAAACAATTTTATAAACCATTGTCAAAACCCGGAGTTGGATTTTCAAAACAAAATTTTAGATCAAAAACTCCACCTCCTAGAAGAGTCAATAATAATTATTCTCGTCCTAAAACACCGCAACCAAGAAGACATGTTGGTCAACAAAACCAACCTCATGGCTTTCCTGTAACTTGGAACAACTTTCCACGACAAAGTTACATGCCATGGGAAATATGTCTTCCATTCTCACATCCCAACCAATTGCATCAAATGCAAGGGATGTTTGGCACTAACAACTTTGGACCCATGAGATATTGGGGACCAAATGTTTGAGTTATTGTCTTATATAAATAGATATGCCTTGGAGTCGACTTGGAACCCGATGAATAGATCAAGGATAACGGATGCTCCAAACATATGACGGGCAACCGAAAACTCTTCTCCACTTACAAGGCATACAATGGAGGTAATGTCATTTTTGGTAGTAATCTTCGCGGTAACATCATTGGCAAATTACGATTAACTACTGACTCTCACAAATAGATAATGAAAGAATCATATTGATAACTTAAGGATATAACTGCTTAGTATTATGACAAATATATGATAATTAGATGTAAAGTAACGTTCTCAGAACATGGATAGTGAAATCACTAAAAATGGAAAGTCATAGTATAGGTATAGAAGAAAGGCATATACGTGATGAAAGTTTAAGAAATAAAGCCCAAATGAACACATATAAGACTAAGCAACGATTGATGAAAATTCACTTTGGGCATCGGAGATTATGTCATGCAAATATCTCCTCATTCAAACGTTAGCTTCTAAGGAATTAGTTAGAAACTTACCTAGGCGTAAGTTTGATCAACATTTTTTGATGCTTGCAAAGTTGGAAAACAAGCTCACACTAGTCACAAAGCTAAGAATTTAGTCTCAACGACTAGATGCTTAGAACTTCTCCACGTGGATCTTTTTGGTCCATCCGCCGTACGGAGTTACGGAGGAAACCGTTACACTAAGTCATGGAGTAGAAAGACCTCTAGATATACTTGACTAGAATCCTTACGGATAAAACCGAGAGCATTTGATCAATTCGAAATATTTAGTAAGAAATCCAAATCAACTAGATGCACAATAGTGTCAATAAGATCCATCACGGTAGAGAATTTGCTAAATGAAGTGCAAATTTGGAGAATTTTTGTAAATGCCAAAGTTATTTTACTCACAACTTCTCGTGCTCCACGCAACTCCTCAAACAAATGGCGTGGTTAAAGGAAAAATAGGCCACTTTCAAGAAATTAGTAGAACTATGTTGAATCGCACAATCGATACCTCTAAACAGTTATATGGTGTAATGCCGTAGTACTCCACATATATTCTAAACCGGAATCCTACTAAGAGCCATCCAAGGAAAAACAGAGCCTTATAAAATCCTGAGAGGTAGAAACCTACTCTTGATTAGTTTAAAGAGATGATCGAAGCAAATGCTACATCTAAACACTAAAACTATCTTACCAAAGTTCAACCCAAAGTCTTATAAGTTGTCAATTCAGGTTACTCCAAAATAGTAAAGCCTATATTTTCTTAATAAACACACAGGAAAATCGTAGAATCACTCAATGTGACGTTCGATGAAACCTTCCTCCACCCCTCTAAAAGACTATCAACCTTGGGATAAGTACCTAGATGAAGAAGAAAATATAAGGGAAATCGAAAAGAAAAACCTAGAAAACGACGTTAGGATGAAACTCTAGAGATGGACGAAATAGTCAATATTAAGGAATCTAGAACCACCCTTAGAAAATGTCATAGAAAACCTAACCAAAGAACCCTTAGATCACAAGCCGCAAAACCAAAGCAACTTTTATTGTTCATTTCTACCATAGAACCAAAGAAAGTAAATGAATCCTTAGAACGAAATTGAGATAGCGTCCCATGAAGAAGAAATTAAATCAATTCATTGCTAACGAACGTTGAGGAGTTAGTTCCACAACCTAAGAATATGACAAATAATAGGAACTATAAGTGGGAGTGTAGAAAATAAGTTTGAGTGATAAAAGGTAATGTTTCTCGAAATAAGGCTTGATTAAGTTGCTCAAGGTAACAACCAACACTTTGAGGGCATGAGTAATAAACCGAATGTTTGAGTGAATGTTGAGATAATTAGAAGGAATTACTTATGCCTCCGGTTGCTAAGACTTCGAGTCTATTAGAATATAATTAAGCTTATGCTTGCGCTTTAGATTTTAAATTAACCAAATGGATATAATAAATGCAATTCCTAAACGGTTTTTAATCAATGATGAGGTATACGTGGCACAACCGCCGGGATACATTAATTTTTGAAAAACCGGATCATGTTTTCTTAAATAAAAGAAAGCTTTATATGTCTTAAACAAGCACCCAAAGCTAGGTATGATAGATAAAAAGCTTTTCTATTAAACAAAAATAAAAAAAACTGAGAATGGTAATAATACTCTTTTACTAAGAAAAAAGTTCAAATCTCATCATTGTTCCAAAATATGTCCGAAGACATTTATATTCGGATCGACTTGTACAAGACATGTTTATGAATTGCCAAAATTCATAGCAAGACGCGTTCGAGATGAGCCAAGATGGGGACAGAACTTAACTTCTACCTTGGATACAAATTAAACAAATGGAAGATGATATATTCATTAATCAACTAAGTAATATTAAAGAAATGCTTAAGAATTTGGTCTAAGAAGATCTAAACCAATAAAAACCCCAGTCCCTACCCGATACTCATACTAACTAAAGATAGAGAGTGAGTCGGAAAGATAGTAACAATTACGAAGCACAATGATAGGAACTGTATATACCTAACGGCAAGTCAGTGCCCGATATCAATGAAGAGTGTCTGCTTTGAGCCACTTCCAAGAGGCTCCCAAAACCTCTCACCTTGAAGCGGTTAAGCGTATCTTCTGATACATTAAAGGCACTACGTGTAACATCCGAGAATTTTCGAATTTTTGAATGACGATTTCAATCTTTGACTTTTAGGGTCTGGCTTGACTTATAAGAACGATCATCTAAAATCACTTTTCAACGACTCGGACTCTAAAGCAATTTGATGTGAAATGATAATCCAGACAACTTTTTAGTTTTGCCCGAGACCTGGAAACGAGCCGAAAAGGGCTAAAACAGCACCGCAAACAATAATCGAACAGTATAACAACGCGGTACACACCACAAGGCAATTAACATTTGTTTTAATTATCAGTATTTATTTAATAAAAATATTAAATAAATTAGTCATCATTTTTAATTAAAAACGTTTGTTGATAACGCGAATATCCGTGTTGAAATCCATTTTTATTTTGGACAAAGTGTAACCGGTTCACAAATTGAATAACAGATATTTTATTAAATGTTATAAAATATTTTTGAAATATTATCAAATAAATACTCATTTTTATCAGAAAAATGATTTGAAAAACAATGGCGCAAGTTTCGAGATTTGAATCATCCGTTAAGTCGCTCAAATGAGTCCCGAACCGTTTTTATAAAAACTATACCAAAAATGTTACACTTTTAACCCCTCAACTTATTTAACTTGCCACATTTAATATATATATATATATAAATTTTATACTTATATTTCATTTCACTCTCTAATATAAACACACTCTCCCCTTTATAACTCTCTCTCTCTCACAATATTCGGCCAACACCCTCACCGCCGGCCACCATCACGCCGCCGCCGGAAAAGTTTTCCGGCGGGTTTTTCCGGCGAAGACCAAAAGACTCCCCATCATTCCGATCTATCCGATCCACCTACTCACTCTCTTCCACGCGCGACCACCACCACCACTCACCCACCGAAACCACCACTGTCATCATCTCATCATCATCATCACCACGGTATCACCATAACACCACCACAACCACGAACCGCAAGGGTGCGTGTGGTTTTGTTATATAAACGAAGGGTGCGCGTGGTTGGTTAACAACAGACAAGGGCGTGTTTGGTTCGGGTTAAGGTTATAACAACCAAGGGCGGGTTTGGTTGTGGTACGCGGGTCAGTCACCCACGTAGGGTGCGTTCGGTTGTTGTTATAAACACCCTAAAGGTGCGTTTGGTTTGAGTATAAACACCTCAAGGGTGCGTGGGGTTTGGTCTCAGCCCGAGGGTGGGTTTGGTTCGCGTCGGGTTTGGTTGTTGACAGCCGGGGGAGAAGGATGTCGGGTTTGACAGCCACCATAAAGGGGGCGTTGGGTTTTGCATCGGCTAGGGTCCGTTTGGTGTAGTAGAAAACGAACCAGGGGTGTTTGATTGTGGGTTGGGTCGGGTTGGTTTGTTTATAACGAGGGTGCGTTTGGTAGGCTGCCAAACAGCCGGGGGGACGAGGGATGTTTGTGTTGGCTGTCGAAACAGCCGGGGTGTCGGGCTAGGCTGCTGGGACAGCCGGGGACAGCCGGGTTGGCTGTTGGGACAGCCGGGTTGGTTGTCGAAATCAAAAGGGGCGTTTGGTTCTTGTGGTTATCACCGAATAAGGGTGCGTTTGGCTGTCAAAACAGCCCAAGGGTGCGTTTGGCTTAACAGCCACGCACAAGGGTGCGTTTGGCTGTCCATCAGCCGGGTCGGGTGCGTGAGTTTAGTTGCGGGGACAGCTGGGAAACAGCCGAGAAAAGGGCGTGTTTGGTTTGTTTGGTTTAACAGCCGGGGGCTGTTGGGTTTGGCTGCGAAAACAGCCGGGGTGCGTGCGTTTGAGTGTGTTGACACCGAAATAAAGTGAGTTTAAGTTAACGCGAAAATATATTAAATTGTTTCATTTAATTGATATATATATAATGTGATGAAAAATATTAAATTGCGCGGTCTAAGTAAAATACGATATGAATATTGAAACGAGACTGATATTAATGTATAAGTGATATTGGA